>JBCEWC010014469.1:0-14356 GCA_038996855.1 Solanum aculeatissimum
GCTTTGCAGATTGCCAAGAACCCTGTGTTTCACGAGAGAACCAAGCACATTGAGATTGATTGTCATTTTGTGAGAGCCAAACTCCAAGAGGGGCTTGTCTTACTGCATCACACAAGAACTGAAAATCAGCTGGCTGATATCCTTACCAAGGCATTAACAGGAATCAAACATTCTGCTATTTTGGACAAGTTGGCCGTGCTGATATCACCTCCAACTTGAGGGGGGGTGTTGAGATTAATTATCAGTTGTATGACTGTTAGTTAGTAAATCAGAATTAGTTAGTTAGTTACTGCCCACATGTGTTAGTTAGGAGGTTGTTAGAGTTGTTAGAAAGTAGTTAGAGTTTGTTTTACTCACTCTATAAATAGGTGATGATCAATGTAAATATACACTGATTTTAATTCAATACAACAGTACAAAAGGTTCCCCTTTCATCAGATCCCTTCTATGGTGTAGTATGGAGAATTCTCCATGATTGATCTCTGTTTCTCAACATTCTTCTCAACAGGTTGGATTATAACAAATAGTACAGATTGTGGTCAATGTATATAAAAGAGGATGTAACCCAATGATGTGGCATTCTCCCAACCAGGATTTTATTTTATTTCTTTTTTTAAATTTAAAGAAATTATGTTTGATTATACATTCAAAGGTACCTCTTCGGCTAAAAACTCTACACCCAAAAGTTTTACCTGTTTGAATAAAAAATCAAAATTCATACCAATTCACTAAGCTTCTTGATTACAAGATATATCCCAATGTTCACCAAACTGCATAGGCTACGTATTTCAACTTTTCAAATGACCCAAACTAGAGGCGGCTCAAGAGCATTAGGGACGTAAAGCTAAGTTTTATTAAGAGACTTCAAATTAAATTGGGATAGAACATTTTTGATTTTCTGAAATAAAATTTATATATTTAAAAACTATATTAAAAAATACTATAAGTCATAATAGTAAACAATTTTAAATATTTAAAAAATATATAGAATTGTCATGCTAAAAAAAAAAGTTAACTAAAACACGTAATTGAAATGAATAAAGGAGTATTATTAGAATGTAAATTAACAATCAGTGAATATCAATCACATTTTCTAAGTAATACTTCTTTTAAGAAAAAAAATAATAATAAGGATCTGCTATTTTTATACCTGAACTTTTCAAAAACATAATAGAACTTTCCTTATAAATTTGTTTGAAAAATGACAACTTTTCATTTAAAAAAAATAATTTAACTTTAAACCTCATTTTATTGCTAATGAAACGATTTATAATCACACAAATATTTATAATTTAATTTATATCACAATTTCATCATATAAACATGAAAAAAAATAAGGCCTTAAAAATTTAGAGGCCTCAACCCCTTGCTTCACTTGCTTGACCCTTGAGCCGGCACTATCCCAAACTAACGCAAACAATGATTCTATATATAAGGTAGTTTCCTCCCTTTTCCTTTGTTTTATTTTAATTTCCTCTTCATGTATTCTTCTTCTTTTATTGTTTGATGGAAATCCTTATGCAAAATTTTTGACAGAAATCCTTCTATACACAAATTTTAAACCATGCATTTTTTTACAATGATTTTTCTTGCCAAATTCGATACCCAATGTCATGCCTTGAGCCTACATTCTGGATGTGGTTGGCAATCGAAAATCATTATTGGTCTCAAGCATATCTTTGGCCTAGCTAATTACTTTAATAAAGACTAAATATACATAAGGAAATTTTATAAAGTGAACTTTTAAGATATTTAAGTAATTCTCATTATGTCTGAAAGCAGCTTTTAATAAATAGTAATAATATTTAAGACACTAAAATAAATGGGACGTACTAACTCATTAACTTTGACGTGCTGCAACAAGACCTACGATTACCTAACTACAAAATAAATAAATAAATAAAATTAACTAACTGGAGTTCTCTAAAAGCGAGGAGGTCTGACTAGCTGCTAATAGGACAATATCCTACTGAGCGTCTATTATCCTGAGTACCTAAATCTGCATCATAAAATGATGCAATGCCAAATGATGTTAGTGCATGGAATGTACAGTATACAACAAAATTAAATAAATAAAAATCAAACTGAATATTCATACACATTACATGCATCTATCAATTTAGACAAATTTCTATGTTTTGGGTTTAGGGACAGATGGACCCAAAAGATTTGGAAAAACATAAAGGAAAAGCGTATCTTTGAGATTTCTAAGTTAAAAAATGTGGTACGATGCAGGTGTTATTTTGTATTTAGTTGTGGGCAGCACAACTGAATGCCACTGTTTTTGGTGACCTCATTTTTGTTTACACACAAAACACATTTAATTAATGATTTGTTTGGTGATGTAATTAAAAAAGGTTATTTGAAGTTGGGTAGACTGTGGTAGTGGGGTAGGAGAAGGGGTATACATGAAAAGTGGAAATAATTGGTGGGCTCCCGCATTGGTCGAAATATGCATATGAGTTGACAGATTGCATTTTATTCAAAAACAAATATAAATACTTTGTAAAATAGCCTAGAGTTTGAGACAATCAAAATTATAAGTCTAAAACTAAACAACTAAGTTAAAGACTCTATATAAATACAATTTATTAATTTACTATTGAGTTATTCGTTAACTCATTATGAAAAAATCTCAAATTGTTAAGAACTGATAATCGATATAAAAAAAATTCAGATTGTTGCCTTATCGTTAAATCAATAACCCATGAACAATAAATTTTTAAAACAAAGATTTTTCAATTCGGATAAATAATTTTGAACAATGGAAATATTGGATGTGCCAACAAAATCATATTGAAGATTAAAAAGATAAAAGTGTTATTTAAGTGTTGAATACTCTTAAAGATCTGAGGCTTTTTGAAGAAAATCATATGAGCTTGGTCAAAGTGGATAATTTCACCAAAATGTTTTGCACGAATTATCCCTATTTTGGGTGAATTTTAATTTTTTTCCCTCAAATTGATATAGATCAAAGTACCCTTAACTATGACCTAATTTTATGAGACACAAGTATAAGTATAAAGAATTTTTGCCTTATCCGATAAATTGTGTAAATTTAGATAACTTCTATTTTGTATGTTATAAGTTCAGTTCTATGAAAGTTTTGTACAAATAAAATATGTGTATTATGGCATAATATTGTGAATTCTAAAATTGAACAATGTAAGTTCAGTAGAAAACTATGAATTTCTTAAGGCATAATTAATGTTATGAAACTAAATAGACCTATATTAGCATAAGGTCTACAGGAACTAAGGTAGGCATAACTCGTGAATTATGAACTGAATTTATGACTCTAACAACATAAGTTCCGTAGGAATTCAACAACATAACTTGTTATGTCTCATAAGGCATAACTTGATTTATATTATATTATGATTTGGAAATATAAGCTTTTGCCTTGTGAATATTTTTTGGTTAATTTGATGTCAGGATATGAAGAGTAAAAATTAAAGACCATTAATTTAAAAGATAAAAATTAAAGATCATCCCAAAATAGAGATACGCGTGCGTATGACAGCATATTAAGTATATTTGTTGGACGATTTTTAGTAATTTTATCTAAAAAAATAATTTAAGCCATAAAACTAAATATTCTCAGAAAATGTTTTATTTCCTTGCCCTTGAATAAGATTTATTCCTTCAGCTAAGTTGAGGTTTATAAATCAAAGTGCTATTTAGTTTAATGAAAAAGGCATGTACCTACAGTAAGCCTGTAATCTGCCATAGAAGTCCAAGCTCCATTTAAAGATACCAAAAATTTAAATGGTAAAAGCTTAAGATTTCAAGTGATGTCGAAATTAAATTCCATCCGTTCACTTTTAATTGTCTACTCTATATTCTAATAGATTTTCACTTTTTAACATATAAGAAAAGACAAGTATACTTTTCTATGTTTTACCTTAGTATTAATTTTTTATTCCCCAAATTATTTTCCAAAACACAATACTAAACATCAATTACAATATAGGTATTACTGTAAGATACTCATATTAATCATTCTTTCTTAAAGGACATTCAAAGTGCATAATAAACTTATAAAATAGAAAAGTAAAAATGAATGGAGTGAACATTATAAAAAATGTAGTAGTGTTAGTTTTGTTTGATAAGGACTGAAAAATTGCTCTGTTTATCAGTCTAATTAGTATTCTCTAATCATGTATTACAACTTACAAGTGGACAATGCATTTCTCTTTTGCAAATGAATTAATATGGACCTGAGTCAGAGGTGAGTTCAAAAGTGTACTCTCGAGTCCTACAATGATTTCAAGTTACTGTAAAATAATACTATATGATGAAGAAAAATGCATGGGCTAATATTAGCAATAGATTTACGTTTACCCAACAATGAATAGCTTAAATAAAACACAACAACATTATGCCTTCCTTCACTCCTCTTCATGCAATATGAAGAGAAGTGAATTGGAAGGAACCTTATTCTGAATATTACATACTTCCTTTGCTTCATTTTATACGATAATATTTTCTACACCGTTATATAAAAGCAATACAGAATATGTCGATCAACTTAAAGTGTCATCATCCCAAGCAAATGCAGTATTTTCCTTTAGGCCCCTTTGCACATGTTGCACTTTGGTACTTATCCTTCAAGACTTTCTTGCATGCACCTTGACATTCTGGCAGTGTGCATGGATTTATATCAATCCCAATTGCACTCTCCACCTTAATTATTGGCTCACAAATAATTAACACCATAATCATCACCATCATTAGCACAACTCCACTACTCTTCTTCATTGCCTTAAGTACTACTAATTAATTTCTTATTCTCTTTTCTTCTTTCCTTATAAGTACTGCATAGCAATGAACTTTTCACGTGTATTTATAGTGAAAATTTTGAAGACCGATGATTTCCCATAAAGTTGGTAACCCAATATTTAAATCCATCCCATAATATTGTATTCCGTCATAGTATTAAACAAACAACAAAAGAAATTAAGATATAATGAAGTATCACATCCCACTAGCCATGTATCTTTATTAATGTTAATATAATTTGTGTCCAATAAGGAATCAACGTTTTGGTGATTCCTATGTAGTAGTCCTTTTCCACATATATAACTAACTAGATCTGTTTTGGGGGTTATGTGATGTATAGATTACACAAATATTATTGTGTAAAGGATAAATTTTAATTTGTTTTCATTTTTTTTATAATTATAAAAAAAATAATTTAAATAGGTACTTTTTTATACTCTGAAATTAGGTGGTACATTTTAATAGCAGTAACTTTCTTCCATAAATGAGTCGAACTAATGAAGATTTGATTATTTTTAAGAAAAAACTTATCGTATTCCATCTAAAAAAAGAGAGATTAATTTTTTAATCATAAATTAGACTAGTTAATACAAATACACCTATTTTCAATAAAAAAATAGTTAAATGTTTCTTTTAGGAAGAAAATTTTAAAAAATAAGTGCAATTATTTTTAAAAACACAGAAAAATCAAGAAGTTGCAACTGATTCGCGATGAACATATGTATTATGTTAAGACATTCTGAAATTTGGGAATGGGATGTTTGTTACTCAAGATACAAGAGTGATGGAATAGTGGTTAGACAAACAATTTCGTTTGCAAATCCAAAAACGACAATTGCAGCAAAGTTGAACATCGACGAGAGGAAGAAAAATATATAAATAAGGTACATCATCGAAGGAAACTCTTCTCTGATGATCATTAGGTTAGGAATGATATGGGTGTTCGTTTGTATCTGGAATTGAAGAAAAACGAGCCTGAAGTTTTTAAGTTTTTACTGTTTATAGATATACCA
Organism: Solanum aculeatissimum; assembly: GCA_038996855.1. Classification (NCBI taxonomy): domain Eukaryota; kingdom Viridiplantae; phylum Streptophyta; class Magnoliopsida; order Solanales; family Solanaceae; genus Solanum; species Solanum aculeatissimum. The sequence continues at coordinate 5,796 of JBCEWC010014469.1, forward strand.
GACAAAAATATTGGAGTGACACACGACTTTGATGCTAGTGCCGGAACAATTATGTGTATTGAAGGTTCAAGGCAAAATACACAAGATCTTGCAGTGGTTGAATTGGGAGATGGTGATTCATGCTACATCCCAGGGCTAGAAACAACAAACTGTACTGATAAAAGCAAAACATATGTAAAAGAGAAGCAAATGTACAAAAACAAAGCAACGCTTGTATCTGTAATGGCGAAATATAAAGTTGAGAATAACTTTAATTTCAAGGTAAAGAGATTGGATGCTAAAAGGTATGTAACTATTTTTTCGCATAATTTTGTGGATGGTCATGATGATAGATGAAAAATAAATTTGTTTGACACATTGTTTCTAATGGAGATATATTTTTTTAGATTATTGTTAACGTTTGATATATTACAATCGGTAGTTTATAATGGATTTATTTGTATACACATCCTACAACTATGTTTTGGTGTGTTTGTCAGATGACTGTGGGTGGACTATGAAGGCATTTTATAGGAAAAAATCTGATGTATTCAAGATTAGATACTTTAATGATCAGTATTCATGTCCAGTAAGGGATAGGATGTTTAGCAAGGTGCAAATTACTGCTGGATTAGTTAGTAGTATGACAACTCATAAGTTGGTGAATCACAAAAGAGTTCATACACCTGAAGATGTTAAATCAGTTTATGGGATTGAGATTTCTTATCAACAAACATGACGTGCTAAAAAATGTGTACTAGAGATGATAGGGGGTAAACCTACTGATGGATATAGTCAGATGTCAAGATACATATACATGCTAAATGCAATCTATTCAAATTCATATATAAGGATGCACCAAAGTGATAAGAATGTATTCATGTACCTATTTATAGCTTTAAGGTCGTTGACGAGGGGGTTTGATTTTTGCAGACCAGTTGTTGTGGTGGATGGTGCACATCTCAATGGTGATTACAAAGAGACCTTTGTATCAACAAGTACGCTTGATGGGGCAAGTATCATTTTAGTCGTTCATAATTTTGATACATAACATTTTAGTCGCACCTGTATATTGTATCTAGTATCACGTGTCATTTGAAATATAAGTCATGTGATACATTTTATTTAAGACGTTAAAGGCTATGCATTTTAGTTGCACGGTATTTTGTATCTAGTATTATGTGTCATATCCATTATGAGGCATATATGATAAGTTTTATTTGAGACATTAGAGGTTGTGTTACATATTGGGTATCTATATACCATAACTTATTTGAGACACTAGAGGTTGTGTTACGTATTGGGTATCTATATACCGCCAGAGTATCACAGAGGATTGAGCTCAATCCTCTGTGATACTCAATCATACACCTTATTAAAGTAGGTATACCTGGAAACATTTATGATCAATGAGTGGTGTTTTCTGATAATCAATGTTCTTTGGATCATTGTTTGATGCTTCCATTACCGTGAATGACGTCTATAGTTCAAGAATAGGGTTTGTCATATCTGGTCCATCCGTATCGTTCAACTAGATAAAAATAAAAAGAATAAAGTTACTAATAATGTAGAAATGTAAAAAATTAAGGAAAGGTGAATACCTTCTGTTGGGTGTGGGTTTCCTTTGCAATTGCTGGCAAGACCTCTTTGTGATTTGATTTGATTTAATTCTCAAGATAATCAAACTTTATGTCAACCTTGAAAATTTAAAAAAAGGTAAATTATTGATTTTGCATAATCTATGTATAAAATAATAATAATAGTATTATAACATAGTCAATACTTACATATTTCTTAAGGTATCTCCTAGATTCTCTTATTTTCGATTTGACAAAAAGTTGAGTCATGTAGAATGGTAGCTGAAAGGAATCAAATGTAGCTGCATTTGATAATGATTGTCTAGTTATTCGTTGCACATGCTCTGGTTGATTCTACTTAAACATTCCTGCTTTGGTTGTTTTCTTGGGCTGAACAACACACATCTTTTTGGGAGGTCGTGGAGAAGACATATCAGCAATACGTTTTGACCTCCTTATGAAGTGTTCAGGTGGTTCAGTACTAATATCTTCAAAACTAGTTGGTTCATTCACATTCAATTGCTTGGACTTCAAAATGCTAGAAGATGGTATGAAAGACGAAATGGAAGATAGGGAAGCTTCACTAGGTGAACTACCTTCAAGTTGGGGATAATCAAGCACTGACAACTCTTCATAGTTGTCGGAACAATATTCTTGCATGCATTCTGTTAAAAAAATTAATGTAACATTTATTTAATATCATATCACATAAACTATTGTGATTAGAAAATTTATAAGAGACAATTATATATAGAACACTGACTAGGAAGTGATGTGTTACAACTAAGTAAAAAAAGTATCACGAATCACATCTTACAAAGTACAAAAAATGAAACTAAAGAAAATGTAGCACTTGTATGCATGATACAAAATTATTGATAAAAACACTGATGATATATATATATAGAATACTTGTGATACAAAGACATCATGTGTGTGCATTTCTAAAATAAAAGTATTATGAATCAAATCTTCAAAAAGCACAAAAATAAGATAAAAAAATGTAACACTTGTATACATGATACAAAAATAATTAATAAAAAACACTAATAAAATCTAAAACACTGGTGATGCACAGAATCATATGTTGCAGCTGGCAAGGAGTATCATGAATCACATCTTAAAAGCTCAAAAATGGGATAAAAATGTAACACTTGTATATATAAAATGATTGATACATATAACACACAAAACAACTAAAAAAATATAAAAATTGATGTTACCTTGGTAAACATAGTGAACATGAAGGTCTTAGATTTTGACTTTAATCCAGTGACCTCCCAATTAAGAATTCTAGGAATATTACTCTGAACCTTAACAATAATTTCATCATCAACTTCGGATACACATTCATACATCCAAACATTGACTGCGTACAACATACCTCCTAATCGATAAAGTTTTTTAATAACTCTGTATTCTTGCCTGAAACTCTTCAACAACTTGTTGAAAGTAGTGAATCCCCATGAATAAAATTCATATCGGCTATCTTCAATCATTCAAAAATCAGCAATAGATATGAGTTGATTATCAACCTGAGAAAAGATAAACGCATGGATAAAGTACAATATGGCCATCTGCACAACATCTTTCGTGTTGTCCCATCCTCCATTCTAAAATCTGAACCAAGAGACCCTTACTAACTCCATTAAGTGACTCAGAAAAATATTTTTTCAAGAGTACTGCGAGTAGAGTCATCGTATCGAAAGTCGATAATATTATCTTCGCATTTCAACCCAGTAATAAGAGCAAAATCTTTAAGTGAGAACTTAAAAATTGTTCCTTTGTTGTGACGAATGTGCAACTCATCAGGATTGTTCTGCTCTATTTTCAATAAGAGAAGACACTTGGTGATTTGTCCTTGAAAGTTGCACCTTTGCATATGTAGATAAGGACATAAAATTGTTTGACAGAACAATGTAATTTCTTCATCTCCAATGATTTTTGTCAAATCACTAATAAAATTTAAATTGTATGATGAATCAAACCTCAAAAGGTACTTTGAAATCTGTTTGATAACATAATTAATACCCTGCATAAGAAGTAAAAAAATGAATGTATCGGTGACAGTGATGTTGCAGTGATACAATAGTTCATATGGAATGAAAATATTGATACATGATATCCAATACATGACTTGAACAAATAGGTATATATGATACAAACTTTAAGAGTATCTTGCGTCAGTTTAACCAGACTGTAATGATACACTAATCAACTCATCGTGTATAATATATATTAATAGTGCAAACTTAATATATATCATGTATCAAAAAATAAAAATATAAGTGTTACAACTATCAATTAGATGATACTTAATAATCTAGTGATACTTGAACAAATTTCATAAGATAACATACTAAAAACAGTGATCCTTTATGTGTGTGTGATACAATATGATGTGTGTTGTATGGTATACGTGATATAATATGTTGTGTAGTATATAATGATACGTAAGCTAAAAAGTACAAAAAACATTGGAAAATGATACAAAATTTTTGGAAAGAAATGGTGGTGAGGGAGTTCATGGATGTGTTTCCTACTAACTTACCGGGTGTTCCTCCAGATCGTGATATTGATTTTGCCATTGATTTGGAGAGGCACTAAGCCCATATCCATTTCGCCTTATCAGATGGCTCCCGCCGAGTTAAAGAAATTGAAGGACCAATTAGAAAATTTGTTAAAGAAAGGGTTTATTCGCCCCAGTGTGTCGCCTTGGGGTGCACCGGTGTTATTCTTGAAGAAGAAGGATGGTACTATGAGAATATGCATTGACTATCATTAGTTGAACAAAGTGACCATCAAGACCAAGTATATGTTGCTTCGTATTGATGACTTATTTGATCAGCTTCAGGGTGCTTCAGTGTTTTTCAAAATTGATTTAAGGTCGGGGTATCACCAGTTGAAGGTTCAGGAGTAAGATATCTAGAAAACTACTTTCAGGACCTGATATGAGCACTATGAGTTTGTGGTTATGTTATTTGGGTTAACTAATGCCCCTGCTGCTTTCATGAGATTGATGAACCGAGTATTCAGATCTTACCTGGATTCTTTTGTGATTGTATTCATTGACGATATCTTGTATATTCCAAGAGTGAGGCAGTTCCTGTCCGTCACCTGAGAATTGTGCTCCAGAGATTGCGTGAGGAGAAACTATATGATAAAGTTCTCCAAATGCGAGTTTTAGCTTAAGTCTGTGACTTTCTTGGGTCATGTGGTGACTAAGTATGGTGTTATGGTCGATCCAACCAAGGTTGTAGTGGTTTGTGATTGGATGAGACCCATTTCAGTGATTGAAATTTGGAGTTTTCTTAGGCTGGCAGGTTATTATCCACGATTTGTTCACAAATTCTCCTCTATTGTAGCTCCTTTGACTTGACTAACTCAGAAGGAAGTTGTATTTTCTGTGGACCGATGAATGCGAGGCGAGCTTCCAGAGGCTCAAGGAATTATTGACTTCAACACCTATTCTAGCAATTTTCGAGGAAGGTGTAGCCTTTGTTGTATATTGTGATGCTTCTAGTGTAGGTTTGGGTGGAGTATTGATGCAGAAGGGAAGAGTTATAGCATATGTTTCACGGCAGCTGAAGGTCCATGAGCAAAACTATCCTACTCACAATTTGGAGTTAGCTGCGGTGGTATTTATTTTAAAGTTGTGGAGGCATTATCTCTATGGGGTACATTGCGAGATCTTCACAGACTATCGTAGCCTCAAATATATTTTCTCTCAGCCTAACTTGAACATGAGGCAGCGTAGGTGGTTAGAGTTGCTGAAAGATTATGATATATCTATTCTTTATCACCCTGGCAAGACTAATGTAGTGGCGGATGCCTTGATCCGAAAGGCTTCTAGCACGGGTAGTTTGACATTCCTTAGGGCGAAGGAGATGTCTTTAGCTTTGGAGGTTCAGTCTTTGGCCAGACAGTTGATTAGACTTGATATTTCTCCATTTCATAGTGTGTTGGCCTTCGTTGAGACTAGGTTTACATTGATAGATCATATTCGTGCTCACCAGTTTAATAATGATAAATTATGTGTGATACGAGACAAAGTGTTGAGGGGTGAAGCTAAGTTCTTGACTCTGAGGGAGTGTTGAGGATTAATGGGCGCAATTGTGTGTCTAAGGTAGGTGATTGGGTTCGCTTGATCTTGGAGGAGACTCATTGTGCTAAGTATTCCATTCACCCTGGTGTGGCAAAAATATTTTATGACTTGAAACAACATTATTGGTGGTGTGGGATGAAAAGGGACATTGTAGAGTTTGTGACTAAGTGTTTAAATTATTAACAAGTTAAGTATGAGCATCAAAAGCCAGGAGGTTTGATGCAGAAGACGTCCATTCCTAAGTGAAAGTGGGAGCGTATTACTATAAATTTTGTGACTGGATTACCCGTGGTATTGCATAAGTTTGACTCAGTTTGGGTGATGGTAAATAGGTTGATCAAGTTATCTCACTTCATTCCGATGAGGACTAGTCACAGTGCGCAACAACTAGCTAGGATCTATATACATGAGATTGTTAGATTGCATGGGGTGCATATCTCTATTGTGTCAGATTGAGGTTCGGTGTTCACCTCCCACTTTTCGAAGGCATTGTAGCATGGCTTGGGTACACAGTTAAACATGAGTTCAACGTTTCATACTCAGATCGATGGTCAGTCCGAGCGAACTATTTAGGTATTGAAGGACATGCTTAGGGCCTGCATGATTGATTTTGATTCCCGATGGGACAACCACTTGTCCTTAGCAAAGTTTGCTTATAATAACAGTTATCACTCCAGCATTCAGATAACACCTTTTGAGGCATTGTATGGGCGTAGGTGTCGATCGCCTATTGGGTGGTTCGACTCAGTCGCCGTTGATGCTTTAGACATTGATTTGATCAGAAATGCTATGGAGCGGGTACGCCTGATCCAGAGTCGACTGTTGACAGCCCAGAGTCGGCAGAAGAGCTATGTTGATAGGAGAGTTCGTCCCTTGGAGTTTATGGTAGACAAGCATGTGTGGTTGAAGATATCTCCCATAAAGGGTGTGATGAGATTCGGGAAGAAGGACAAGCTTATCCCGAGGTTTATTGGACCATTTGAGATTCTGAGGAGAGTAGGTGATGTGGCTTATGAGTTGGCTTTGCCACCTAGTTTCTCAGTTGTCCATGCAGTATTCCATGCTTCGAAAATACATATCGGACGAGTTTCATGTTATTTCTTATGATGTCGTAGAGTTGGATTTGAATTTGGCTTATGAGGAGGAGCCAGTAACCATTCTAGATAGACAAGTTCATAGGCTCAGGACTAAGGAGAATGCTTCAGTTAAGGTTCAGTGGCGACATCGACCTGTTGAGGAGGCGACTTGGGAGATAGAGTCTGACATGCGTGCTAAATACCCCCATCTCTTCAAAGCTTCAACTACTTTCTTTTACTCTATGTTCGAGAACGAACATGATTTTTAGTGATGGATAATGTAATGACCCGTTGGTCATTTGAGAATGAGTTCACACTTTTTCATAAAAGATCCTTTTCATAAATTTAAATAGAAAATTTTGGACTATTCAGTAATTACTATTATTTGGTTGACAAATAATTTTAGATAATTAATTTAGTTGGTGAATTAAAATAATAATTTAGTTAATATCCTATACTAATTATTTTATATTTATTAAAAATAAGTTAATAGAATTTATCACTTTTAATACTAATTTCATATTTTTGTAAAGAGGAATTAAAATACTAATGACGGACGACGCGAAAAGCGAAGGAAAAAAAATGCGCGGAGAGAAAAATAAAGAAAAAGAAGAAAAAGAAAATTTAGGATTTTTGTCCTAAATCATCAAGGTAATTATTCTCGCCCTTTCTGTTAAGTTTTCATGAGATTATGAATAGATTTTTAGGGTAGAAACATGTACAATTATGAAAATATAGCCCTAGGATTCTTAGAATAAAATCTTGATTTGGGGATCGAATAGCGATCCGTTTTAGCTTAAATTTGATGTACAAGTTTATTTTATTATGGGTAAATATATTTTGAAAGAAATTTTCAGATTCGAATTTGAGGGCTCGGGGTGACTTTTTGACCTGATTCTTTAGCAAAAAATAAATATAATAATATGGGTGTCATTGGACTCCTTGTGATGTGTATATTTTATTCTTGATAGAGAATTATCATTTCGGGAGTTAAATTCAAGATTTGTCCATTCAGTAGAAGTGTTCGAGTGTGGTTCCGACGTTGAGGCAGGTTTGACTATCCTTCTTTGAGATTGAGATTGAGTTATTGAATATTCTTATGTTATAATCTATGGGATGAGATCGTATCATGTGTTAGGTTAGAAATTCTTATTGTGATGTTTGTGTGAGGGCTTTAATTGTCAATGTGTTTGCTTGAGAGCATGTGAATCTTAAATTGAGAATATTGTGAGTATGACATGTTGAAAAAGGGAGATAACTGTGATATGATATTGAGGATCACGAGTTACTTCAGAAAATAAAATTGCTAAAATGTGGAGGAGTATTTTAAAGAGAACTGTATCCCAATTCGTATAAAAGAGGGTGATCGAATATTATAATGGTTAAACTTTAAGAACTTTGACATTTGTTGTGCTTATTGAGAGAAATATTGCTTCCATAATTGTGTCTTGATTGCATGAATCCTCATACTACATGTAATGACATATTGAGTAATGGTGAATTGTGAAACTATTTTTAAAACCCTTGACCACGAGTTAGGTGGCAAGACAACTGATACACTATGATTTTTATCATTAGTCCATGACCACGAGTTAGGTGGCAGGGTAGTTGATATATTGTGATTCTTATCATGAGTCCTTGAGCACGAGCTAGGTGGCAAGGTAGTTGATATGTTGTGATTGAGGTATATGGACTGTGAGGTCCCCATGGGTCCCCTTAATCTATGGAGCTTTAGCTCGACGGGGGTGTATACGACAGGCTGTGTGACGGTCTTGATACCACCTTGCATTGCATACCATCTCATTATACTACTTGTGGTTGCTT
>JBCEWC010014470.1:0-14356 GCA_038996855.1 Solanum aculeatissimum
TCTGCATAGTCACATAATCTAGCAAATTCCACATTCCAATCACCCATGTTTTCTTTCATAACCTTCTGTTTAGCCCTGTAACACACAGTCTTACCAACATAAAGACCAAGTTATTTTCTTATCAAATCTTGAATTTTTCAGATTCTTATGTATGGTTGAGATACAATTATATCCTTAAACTTTCTAGCTATCAACTTTGAATCACACAACTTGTTATTGTTTAATGGTATACACTTGTGAACAGGGTGATAGTTCTTCACAATGAAATCACCTGAATCTCTATCAATGGAAGCATATAACAACCACTTACATATGGAATTTTTGCACTTCGCTCTCACTCTATGTTTTTCATTAGGTCTTAACTTTAACTGCCTCCTGTACTCTACAGCATAATCAGACACTGCCTTCCTAAACTGATTTGCAGACTCAAAGACCATTCCAAGCTCAAATATTGACACCTCACAATCTTCATCATATCTTACTTTTTTGCTTCTCCTTCTAGAAGGTAAATCTACACCCCTAATAGCATCCATATTAAGTTCTTCTTCACTATCATCACTCCAACAGTTAGAGCTATCAAGATACTCCTCATCTCCACCTAATTTTCTAGCATATTTGTTAGTTTTATCTTTTTCAATATCATCAAAGCCCCTATCTACACCACCAGCCTCTCCAACTGGTATTTCTTCAGTATCGACAATCCTTTTTCTCTGTTTTTTTTTCTTCTTTCTTCTCTCAAAACTGCCAACTCCACATCAATATCTGAGTCATCTTCTAAAGGTATATCTCCTAGATCTGAATCACTACTCCAAAAATTTGATAACTCACCATCTGAATCAACCTCATTCTTTTCTGCCCCTAAGTTGACAGCTTCACTAACAGAAACATTAGTAAGATAACCAACTGGCCTCTCATTATCGACTACTGGTTTATCCAAAACATGATCAACAAACACTTCAAATGTGTCCTCATATTTTAGGTCTTTAATGAGATCTAGTAGATGTTGATCAGATTGAATTTGACAAATTCTTTAGTCTGTAAATCTTGATAATAAAAATCAACATTTGCATACCCCAATTCTTTGGTATAATACAATAGTTCACATTTCAAAAAGTGGTCCTTATCTATGCACCTAAGAGCTGGCACGCAGTTACCAAGATAAGTAGGGACAGGTACCTCGGAGAAATATCCACCGTGGTAGATTTTCGTAAATATGACCTCCTTCATGGTCAATTGTTAGTAACCCTGTAAAATATCAAATAAAGAAGACTAAAATAACGAAATATGTTAATATATTTGCTGGGAAGTTCGTGACATAGGGATGAAATATTCTCTAACATAGAACCCCAAATTTTTTTAAAACCCTAGAATTTTAATTTCTTTACCAAGAACGATTACACAAAATTAAATAAAAAAGAGGCTAAACCATAACTCACATGAAGGAGACACTTTAAGACAACCGGCGATAGTCTCTAACAAACTTTCTTCTTCAAAATGATCGGCGGCGACAGAGGTTGGTTTAGCGTTTAGGGGGGACTCGGGAAGAGAGAAAATGGATGGAATTTTTAGCCCCTTTGTAATGTGATGTGGCAAATGAACCAATGTGGAGCATACGTGGCAACTGATGAATGGACTACTTTTCTAGCTCATCGGCGTCTAAACTACACGCACCTCACACACGATGCCAACTACGACAAAAATATTTATGGGGTTTAAATTATGGTTGGTTGAGGTGTCTATTGGGAACTTATTTTAGATAAGGTGTCTAAGTGAAAAATGCGGACAAATTTAGGTGTCTATTGATGATTTAAGCCTAAAATTTATGTACAATTTATTTATTCTAAATTTTACTTGTATAAAATTATATTGAATATATTATTATTGTTAATGCACCAATTTCAAACTTTTGTTAATATATAAACCTTCCAATAAATTTCACAAAACTAGAAATTTTAGATGATTTTTCTTTTTTCTCATCTTCTCTCACACCAAACCTTGTCACCACCAGCCACAACTACTCCAACATTTCTCCATCGCCAACCGTTTCACTCCTCCAAAAGACTGTTAAACCTTTTTCATTAGAGTTATCTCTCATGCCTTATATAACGTCTTCTCTTCATATATACGTGGGTATTATTGTATAATATATATGAATGTATGATATCAATAACAAGATATTTAATAGGATTTTATAGGCAGCGTATAAAAAGGTAAAACGTATGTAAATTTTATCATATTGAGGAAGAGTGATCATTTCTAAAAGATTCTTAGCTCAAATAATGCACATCAATATAATTTAAAAAAGCAAAAAAAAAAAGCAAATAATGGAGAAAACAGATCATAACATTTAAAAAACTAGAAGCAATAAGGGGCATTCGAAGAACAAATAAAATTTGATAAAAGGGGGCATTCCGAGAATCGAACTCGGGACCTCTCGCACCCAAAGCGAGAATCATACCACTAGACCAAATGCCCTGCTTTGGAATTTGTCTACTTATTATTCAATATTACCAATCAGTGAAATCCTTTTTCAAATCTCTCTTCCTGCAGACAGTACGGTAATCATAACGAAGTTTGAGAATTGAAACGATCACAGAGCATATCTAATATAATTCCACGAGTAAGGTATGAAGATAGAGATGTTACCTCAGATAGATCCTTGACACGAATGGAACATATCAAAATTAATTAAAAAAGATACATAAGTGAAGAACATATAAAAAAAGAGAAAAATATTAAAAACAACCAGAAGTTATTAGTTTTATCTCCAAACTATTGATAGTGTTAAAGACACCTCTCTACTTAACTAATTAAACTTAAATACACCCTTGATCTAGTAATAAGAATGAAATACATTCCTAAATTCTTGCCAAGTTAAAGAGTGTTTTTAACACTTGTAATAGAACGAGGGTATATTTTAATTTAGTTAGTCAGATAGAGAAGTGTTTTTAAGACTTTCAATAGTTTGAGAATGAAACTAATAATTTGTGCAAAGTTCGAGAATATTTTTAATACTTTTCTCAAAAAAAAAAATCAAAATCGAGACGTACAAAATAGCCAAACACTATTGGGTTGGTGAGGCTAGAGCAAAACATTGAACAACTTTGCTCCAAGACTCTTAGAGCTTAATTGAATTATTATCTTTTGTGAAAATTTGGTTGGTTGCAATTTAATTTATTCACATAGTATTTTGATTAAACTAGTATGTTCATTCATGAATACATACTGAATTGTACACATTGAACATAGAATTAGTACACATGAACATAAAAGTGACAACAATTCCTACTGTAAAGACAAATACAAGTGTAGGATTGAAGCCATTTTCAGGCCAAGTATTTCAAATTCTAAAGCTAAAATCATACAACACAGCTAGAATCGACATGTAAAAATCATACAGGAAAAATGCTTCTTGCACAGTATAGTATGAAAAGGCAGCAATTGATGCAGCCAAGCATGGACAAGACTGGAGGCAGAACCATTGTTGATAACAGCAGCCTTGGATGACGGTAGTTTACGACTCCATGTCAATGCAAAATCCTAATCCATCAGCCCAAGCTCTCAATTGCTGGTTTGAGACTTGTGATCTTTGCAATATAGCTGAGTACAGAGATGTCACATTGGTAAAACCATCCAACAGTTGATTGCATTTCACTGAATCAGCTTATTTTCATGACCAGTAGCCAAAATGAGACAACCTAACTCATAATTAAACTTATACTATGTTGGTGTAATATACCACAAATACAATAAATTACAGTTGAAAATATATAATGACAAAAATTGGATCAAAATTAATTAAGGCTGAGGCGTGAATATCTTGTTTTCTTTAAGGAGATTCAAACTCACTGCGGCATAATTCACACCGATCCAATAGTATATTTTTTGACTTGTCCCCTCCATGATACAACAATACAACAACGTTATATGACTCAAACAACTATGAATTAGTTAAAGAGTCCAAAACTCTACAAAAAGAACATCTTCCTTCTATATATAATTACTCTCTTTTGTATAGTGAATATAGTTGAAGACTTAGAATATTATTTGTCTCAACTCTCTCCTTCACTACTAACATCAATGTAAACACAATATAATACTTCTCATTTTTTCTTCACTCTATATTTTTTTGTCTTTTTTTTTTCTCATCACAAAATAAAGTAAGATCAGCACTATTCAAAGTATGAGTAATTCTTCCTTGTCATGATAGGAAGATAATGAATAGTAGATTGGATAAATGAATAGCCCAAAATTTACATAAGTTACAAGAATAAAGAGCTAAAGTAATGAGAGAATAATGAATTATTAGAGATTACAAGATTTACATGAGAAATTATTGACACATTTTCTCACAACTTAATGTGAGAAAGAAATATACTTCAATGTGCAATAAACGTTTGTAATTCCCACACATGGCAATTTATATGAAGCAATCTTAATATATTTTAATATTAAAATGTTACTCCAACGTACTATAATATAGTGACGTTGCATATTCTTGAGATTGGCCAGCATAAGAATGATCGCAATTGTTATATCACTCTCCTGATTGAGATTCAACGGAGGTGTGCAAGGTAGGCTCATTCGGAGCCTAATGGGGTAAGCTTGCCTGAGTGACTGAGACCGACTATTGGAACATCTAATAATTCATCTTACAACCATAGATTTGTGTTAGATATAAAACACACACTAACAATATAAAACTAGAACAATCACAATTCACAAATGATGCAGATAGCAAAGCGGGGTGAAAAAATTGATTTCAGAAAATTGGGTACAAGTATATCTAACCACTGAATTCTCTTGCGAAAACACAAATAAGAATGAACATTTACCACAATTTATTTAAGCAATAGAAACTTTAGCTCCAGCTTCTTCGAGTTGTTTCTTAGCTTCTTCAGCCTCATCCTTGGAAACACCCTCCTTAAATTTCTTAGGCAAACCCTCGATCAATTCCTTAGCCTCTTTCAAAGCCAAATTTGTTAGAGCCCTAACAGCTTTAATAGTCGCAATTCTAGCATTACTCGGCACCTCGTCGATGACTACGTCGAATTCTGTCTTCTCCTCCACCGCAGCTGGAGCATCGGCGACTGCTCCACCAGGGGCAGCTACGACGGCAGCGGGAGCAAAGGATGCAGCAGAAACACCAAGCTTATCCTGAAGGTACTCGACGAGTTTCTGGGCGTCAGCCAGGGTTAGATTGGATATTTCATCTCCGAGCTGGGCTACCTTCTCCGGTGCTTCGGCGGCGGCGAGAGGGCGGACGAAAGTTGCTCGGCGGTGGTGGAGCTTAGGAGTGCGAATGGGGAGTTTTAGGGTTTTTGAAGGGAGTGAAATTGAAGTGTGCGTGGAATTTGCGGTTGAAGGAGAAACGGGAGAGGGAGAACGAAGGGTAATTGTGGATAATGTGGAAGCCATTGTAGCAGAGTTGACAAGGTGAGAAGGGAGAGAAAGAGGGGGATGGAAAAAATAGGATAAGGGGATTCTAAAATGCGTTGATAAGGTCGTACATAGTTCCTTCTCTTTTATGTTACTTTTTCTTTTCTTTTTTTCCTTTGAATTATTTACTATTGAATAAATTTATAAGAAAAAAATCTTTCAAAGGAGGAATTAAATTTGTATTTTGGGATCTGATATCGCTAATAATGCTGTTTTAGATTATCTAAAACTTACTAATATTGATTTTAAAAAGATGATTAAATTTTGGAAAACATGTATGACACTAATAATTAAAAAGAAAATGATTCAAAAATTTTAAAAAAATGCTAAAAGGGGGCATTCCGAGAATCGAACTCGGGACCTCTCGCACCCAAAGCGAGAATCATACCACTAGACCAAATGCCCTGCTTAGGAATTCGCGTCTCTACATTATTTTAATTACTAAATTAATAAGTTCAAACTGAAATAGTCACACGTCAAGTGTTTTTCTCTACCTTGAAAATGTACCTTTTGGAGTCCTATTGATGGGATAAGAATAATAATCTCGCAATATCACACAGAAAGTTCCAATTCTTCTGGAGCATCTTAGCAAGAATACATGTATTGATATATACTGTAAAGACAGAATACATTGTCTCTAAGATTGAAGCCATTTTCAGGCCAAGTATTTCGAATTCTCTAAGCTAAAATCATACAACACAGCAGGAATAGACGTGTAAAATCTTCTATGGGGAAATGCTTCTTGAAGAAGACATTTACCACCTTCTACGCCTTCTACCATACCAGTATGCAAAGGCAGCAATTGAAGCTGCTAAAAAGACTCCAGCTGTTGCATGCCAAGCATGTAAAGGTTTCTGCGTCACAATAGTGGAACCCGAACCACTGCTGACAACAACAGCCTCTGATGACGGCTCCTCTTTATGACTCAATGTCAATGCAAATCCCAACCCCTGTCTTTCGAGATCAGACAAGTCCTCAATTGCTGGTTTGAGCCTTGTGATCTTTGCAATAGCTTCGTATTCCTCTTTGGTTCCACCCTCTAGAAAAGATCCAACGACGTGACCTTTGTTCACCCAGTATGCACCAAAGCTGTTCCCCGAGAAATCCCCAAAATGGACTACATCACCAGTGTTGTCACCATAGAACTGCCAAGAGAGTGCAAAGACTCTGGAGTAGAAGAATGGCAAGTAGTCAAAGTCTGTTGTTTTCTCTGGCTCCATGATTGCTGCTACCGCATGCCTTGCTGACTTCCTTGCAGAATCAACATGTTCAAGTCTTCGTGTTTCACTGAAAATTTTGACAGGAAAAGTTGCAACATCCCCAACAGCATAGACTGAGCTGTTGCTCGACTGCATTTGGCCATTGACTTTTATCCCTCCTTTCTCAAGAGTAAGTTGCCCTTCAAAGAGGCTGGTATTTGGTCGAATTCCAATGCCTACTATGACCATGTCAGCAGGTAGCTTGGTACCATCTCTCAGATTCACTGCAGTGATCTGCATGAAAAGTCCCCTTATTCAAGCATCGTGTCCAGTATAACTTCAGTGATATATAAAATTGGGAAACGCAACAGTTGATTAATGTTTGTTCCAGCTTAAGAAAGTGACTTGTGTCAAATGGAGTTTGGAAATTTTCATTCTTCAGTAAAAGTTAAATTTTTCCGATTCAAACAAAAAAGGATTTAAAAAAAGGCTTTTCCAGAAACTCATAAATGGAGTTTGCAGTAACTAGTCAACTTGGGGTTAGAAATCTTCAAAAAGAGGTGAATGAAAAAGCAATTCAAGCAAACGCCACCTAAGTGAAGCAGGCAACAGGCTTTACCTTCTGATCGGAGTCAAAATCAAATGATGCCAAGACTGTTCCTTTGACAAACTTAACTCCTTTTGAACTGTAAAATTCTTCGTAGTAACTTGCAATTTTAGGAGTAAATAGGCGAGCCACTACCAACAAAAGAAAAGGAAAGAAAATTCAAATGCTTTATATAAACATTAGGAAACACAACAGTTACTCTTTTGATAAATTTAAGGTAGAATAGCAATGGTTGCACATTTATGGCTTGTAGCCAACTCTAAGAATAATTACAAGAAACAAATTAGTTTTCTCATACATAAGTTCTCAATCTCTGATATCATGTTTTGAGGAAATATGTGGGTGGAAGTCCCGTATTCTGTACAATTTTCACATCTTTTTAAAGCATTTGTTGATTACTGAGATCACTATTTTTCTCTACTAATAGCATGGTTTCAAGAGTAAGGCATGTGGCATATTTCAGATAGTTGTTTGTATTTCACGGATAAAATGCAACTAATAAAGTTATGCTAATGCATTATTCTTCAAGAGAGGGAAAAACAGTTTTTACTTCTGATATAATTGACAAGCAACCTAAAGAAACTCGAGCAAGAAGCAGCAAAGAAAGTTCTCCATCTTCACAAAAGAATATAATTTAGGAGCAACCTAAAGAAACTCGAGTAAGAAAAGGAAGAGAAAGCTTTTAATCTTCACAAAAAATACTTACTACAGTGTGCTTCTGGAAATACCATGGTGACATTTATTTTGCTGATCACCAAAGAAGCAGCACATTCCATTCCTATGTAGCCACCACCAATTACAACAGCATTGCCACCACTGCTGGATTGCATCACATTAACCAGCCTGTTTGCATCAGCCAAATCTCGTAAATAACACACACTGTCAGCATCCGAGCCACTCACTCCAAACTCTTCAAGCTTCAAAGCCTAACAGTACATGCCAACCAAAAGTCAGAGCCTTTATAAATATTTAATTTCATTGCCCACTAGGGACTTGGTCTTTGAGGTTGAACTTTGTCCATACCAAAGAAAGCCTTTGGCGTGAACCCACAGAGCTCACTCATTTATCCAATTCTGTTTCAAACTTCCAATACTGAATTTAATGAACTATACTCATCTAAATGTCCATGAAGCATAACATCTATGCTAACAAGCTTGACCCCTAGTTTACTGCAGTAGAGTGAAAGCACAGGATACATATCAAAATGATTATACGGGAATTTTTATGCTACTGATTCTTGACATTATTTTCAAGGTCCTATGGTGAGGCTTAAAACCAAATATTCACTGGTATAAACTTACTCTAAAATTCACATGCACAAACTAAGGTATTGTGAAACGGCAGAATTTTCATTTTCTTTCTTAGTTGGTACAGCAGAATTGGATTTCAATTTTGGTCAATATCCGGTGACCTCTCTGGGAAATCACTTAAAGCAAGTCTCTGATTCCTATTAACAGAAGGGGACCCAGGATATAACCCTTATGCTTCTACCTTTAAGGTTCTCAACAAACAACAACATACCCAGTGTAATGTCACAAGTGGATTTTTGGGGAGGGTAGAGTATATCCAGACCTTACTCCTACCTCGTAAAGATAGAGAAGCAGGGTAAGATCTACATACATTCTACCCTCCCTGGACTCCACTTGTGGAATTACACCGAGTATGTTATTGTTTGCTAAGAACCTTGAAGGTAGAACCCATAAGGATTCTTAGCATTGAACCCATTATATTTTTGAAGTCATGGGTTTACAACTTTACATCTACAATTTGTTGCAATTTTGCTGGATATTTACCCACAAATTTATGTCCCGCGTCGAAATATTGGATCTGAACCCAGTAACTTGAAGTTGATTCGCCCCTGCTTATTTCCTCCATCAGAAGATAACACAACTCTAATGTCTTGATGCATAAAAAATTGCAACAAAATATGGTGCTACAGTAGAAGAGCCCGAAGATAAATTACATACCCGAGCACCAGTTGCCACTATGAGAATCTTGTAGGTTATGGTTTCACCAGTTGCAGTCAACAATGTCTTCCGTCTCACATCAACTGATTTTACACGAGTTCCAAGGACCAGTTCAATGCCTAAAGGCAATGGAATAATCAATGAGTTATCAATATCCTAGGAAATATATTAAAAACCTCATTCTTTTGCACTAAAAAATAACTAGAACTAAAAGAAATAGCTTAACATAGTTACATATTCTAATAGTGATGCTAGTTACCAGCAGTTTTTTTTCCATTGCCATTCACAGCTAGTGCATTCCATCAAAAGATATCAATTTCAAAACCTCATGACGTCTATGGTTATTGAAGCTTCATTTTACGTGATTGAAAAATCAGTATTGCTGCAGCTTATTACAGCCCAAGAGAAGTAAGAATGTCACTCTAAAAATCTTTTTCCCTGATTCTAGTCTTTCAAAATATTGGCTAAACATGAAACTTAAGCAGGTATTAAATATCAGGAAATAGTGAATGGTCTTCCTATAAACACAAAGTTACTACTACGCCAAGCAAAGATGAACTTCTGAATGCAGAGCCTAATCCTTTTTGTTCTTTTATGAAACAGCTATCCTCCCAATAGCTAGTCCTACAAAAGGTAAGACAACCATCAAACTTAGCTCTGAAGACATCCATGTGTGATCAATAAAACTAGTTGGCACAGTCCAGTTAAGCTCTTAGTTTGTAATCCTTCAGACATTTTTTAAATGAGTTGCATGGGCATGTCGTCAAGGTTATGTGATCACTTCTGAGGATTCCAATTCTTTAAGCAAACACCAACAACAAACTTATGCTGCTACATTAACTACAATAGCATAACACAGTGTGATTCTATAGCTCTACCTCTATGCAAGTAATTCAATAACCTTTATAAGTCCAAGGCAGTCAGTAGCTGCAATGCTCACTTTAGACAATTTCAAATATATCTATGATAACCATAATTAAAATTGATGAATTAAAATGATGCCTGCTACAATATTTTAATAGGTTAAGGAAGCAAAAGATCGTAAGAAATTACCATGTTCCTTGTACCACTTCGGCGTCAACCTTTCCTCATTAGAACCAACACAACAATGAAAAGCAGGCAGACGTGCAGGATCTGCATAGAATAATTAACATAAGAGAGAAAAGAAGAAACATCATCCAGATAAGTCTTGTTAAGTGACTGTAGAGATAGAACTATTCCTTTTGTAACTAGCGTAATCAGGACAAGACAATTAACTCTGCATGCTTCCAATAAAATGGTATGTCCATGATAACGCACAGGAAGAGAAGAATCAAAAAACACAAAACTGCTACATGGAAATTGGACACAATGAGCTTCAGGAGATTGAAAAGATGGCTCCGTGCTATTCACTCTGGTAAATCTGTAAATATGAACCATGCTATTTACCATGTTAAATAAGCATATCATGTTTTCTTCAAGAAATCCTCCCAGTTCTTACCATCCTCCCCACCACAAACTCTTGAATATACCAATTTCCTGTGCTAGCATGTCTAACTCAACAGTACCTAGAGCCAGTGAGGATTCCACCACTAATGCTTGTAGGATGTTGCCCCAAATTACAGTGCACAACAAAACTTTTGTTTAAATCTAAACAGAGCATGATCATCCACTTGGAATAAATTTAAGACAAAAATCCGAACAGGGATGAGGTGACTGAGAGATACCTTCTGGTAGTAAATAACCCTTGCTTAATGCAGGTCGTTCATAAGGAGCAACCTGAAAAGAACACAGAAGTTTAGAAGATGAAGTAAGAAACTTATGAAGCTCCAACAAGAGAGAGCCATCATGTGGTACCATCCATTGAATGATTGTCTCCATAAGGAAGCATCTGATGAGTTTTGGTCTTATTTTGTTAATGACATTAGTTTTACTCAGGGAAGGTAAAAGAACAAGCAGATCACTCAAAGCTATGATCTTTATTATTTCTAATGACATTGAATTGGACGGGGATAACAGAATATGGAGTTAGAAAGATAAATAGCAAAATTCTATGCATCTTTGCCTCCTCGAAAATGTATGAGGAGAGGGACGAACAATACAAAGGAATAATCATTCCAGCAGAGCTTCAAGTAGGCGGTATGCATTAAGAACACAATAGCAGATCAATCTACAGATTGTTAGCATTTCTATCATATGAAATTGTTATTGGAATCAGAACAGTTTTTTGGGATTCATCCCAGCAAGTCAAGTATCACTATGTTCCTCCTAAGACTTTCTAGAAGTTATGAACATAGGCTAGGAGCAAAGCAGTTGTTATTCACATCTCTTAATAACCCAACAACCTTAGAATTAATTAAGTTCTAACCAAAGATACTGCTTTGAAAGCATCCTCGGGAATAATTTGTTCCAGACCAGAGAACTACCAACAGTAAGCGCATAAGTTCATCAATATCTAGGTGAAGCTACGAAAATTCAAAAATTTTCAATGTGATTCAAATACTCATCCTGCTTCCAAGCAAATTAAAATTTATACTAGGCCCAAAATAGTCATCACAAAATCGGTAATTCAGCTCAGATAAGAAGTAAACCTATTCAAATTGGATTACATGCAAAAATTCACAAGATTGAACATTTACAACATTGTAAGAAATAAGCAGCAATACCCAAATTAAAAAAGAACAAGATGAAGACAAAAACGTCAATAACCCAGAAATTAAAGCTGAAACTGAGCTCAAAGAAGGAAAAAATAACCAATTTTAACAGTGAAAACAAGAAACTAAATGAAGAAAGTAGTAATATTTACAGGTTCTTCAGAGATGATGCATAGTTCTCCATGAGATACACCTCGCTTAACGAATTCATGAGCTGCATAACCAGCAGCAACTCCTCCGCCCAATATTACATACACAAAGGCCCTACCCATTTCCCCAAAAATTCTAAGGACCAAAAATCCCAAATTTAATATCTTACCCTTTTAAATATTTCGATTATGGATCATTCAACCAACATGGGGCTGTAGCAATTTCTCCAACTACTATTACCATTTTGCCCTTCTTACTAATTCTTCCATTTGTAGTTTGAACCATCAGATTTAGAAAACATTCAATTTTAGTCCTCATTTTGCACGTTTATTCTTTTTTGCTTTTGAATTTTCAAAAACTTAACACTTTATTATTACTTCCTTCACCTTAATTTACGTGATTTAGTTTAAATAAATGCAGAATTTAAGAATTATAGAATAATTTTGTAATGCTTCAAAATATTTATCCTTAAAAGGCATACACCTTTATGATTTTTTTATCAAATTAATAACACAATTAAATATTTTTTAAATAAAAAAATATATTATATAAATTAACATAGAAAGAGTAATTGGTAGATCATTTTATCATTCATATTTGAATTCTAAAAACAAAATAACATACAATTGTTACTCACGTAGATCAAAAACATGCATTTTCAGTATTTGAAGATTAAATATGTTTCACAAAGGACCAAAATGAAATTCTATTAGCTAAAACTTGAAGGATCAAAATTGAAATTATTTCTTCATTGAAAAATTATTAAGTTCTTTTTAGTGGGAAGGTAGTAGTGGGACCCACTTAAAGGAGAGAAGTACTATTATTGATACACGTGGAATTGGATATGATTTTTCGCCTAGGGATGTGTGATGAACGGTTGATGATCAAGTTGACTAAGGTGCTGATTTTCCGGAAAGATCATGAAACATTCGTACTCCACCGTTTAAAAAATAATATTTGACCTAGCATAAAATTTTAAAAAAATAAAGAGGACTTTTGAATTTTGTAGTTATAAATTAAAGTTATGTTAAATATATTAAATTATTTTTTAATTTTGTGACCTTAAATATGTCACTTAAAACCTAGAAATTAAAATATTACAAAGAAAAAAAAAGAGATCATTCTTATTTAAATAAACTAAAATAAAAAAGTAGATTATTTTTTTAAAACAAAAGTATTACCAGTTTCCTTAATTTGACTTGGCACCAAGTTTAAAAAAAATAAAGATGATTTTTTGATTATAAATTAAAGTTATGTCAAATGTATTAAAATATCTTTTAATTTTATGGCCTTAAACATGTCACCTGAAAAGTTGAAATTAAAATATTTTTTAAAAAAAAGAGATCATTATTTTTTTAAACGAAGAAAGTATATTTTGATATATTTTATTTTAATCAATTATTTTAAAATTAATCATGCAAAGATTTCACCTTTATTTCATCCAAGATGAAATTATTTTATTCCAAAAGATTAATTTAATTCCATATGATTATGTTATTTAGTTCCATATGAAATATTATATATATATTTTTTCATTATAAATATTTGACTTGAGAATGAATACTTAATTATTGTTTTTCCAAACAACACACAATCAATTATTTTAATTGTGAATAAAAGTGCCTCCTGATATTTCATTGGACTTGATAATTATCTTAATCTTATCTATAACACACTATTATGGAAAAATTGTTTCATCTCTCTCTATTGCAAATTCAATGCTCAATTCTTATGCACGACTATGTAGTTTCAATGATTTTAATTGATGTTAAAATTATAAATTTTAGTACGAGTTCTACGTTTTAAAACATCGTTAACTTACTAAATTTTAAAATAAATTATTTATACATATATCAATTGATATTTTATTAACACATACAAATTTTTAACAAAAGAAAATATGAATTTATCAAACTCCTAACTAGAATTCTTGCTCTATGTATAGATTGTGAGAGATTGAGGTACCTAAGAGAATGTATTAATTATTTTTCACCGTCCTGCAAGAGATTGATTATCAGTTGTGATTATCATAATAAACTAAGGGGTCGTTTGGTGGGAGGTATAAGTTAAAATAATTTCGAAATAAAATGTAGGACTATTTTATCCCATGTTTGGTTGGAGGTATAAGATAATCCTTGAACTATTTATCCCACCATTTTTGCGTTAGTGATGGGATAAATTATCCTATATATATGGTGAGATAGCTTATCCCAAAATTAATTATTCTGAGATAACATGTTGTCAACCAAACGATCCCTAATGCTTTAGGTGCAGTTGGATTACAGGTTATGTTCACAAATACCCCTTTTAGGGGATGGTCTTGATAAAATGCCCCTAATAAGGGTGGCTTTGCAAAAATAC
>JBCEWC010014471.1:0-14356 GCA_038996855.1 Solanum aculeatissimum
AGCTTCGATTTGGCTTCCCCAATTATACTTTCAAATTCTTATATAATTCCTTTGTCCGTCATTGTTTCCTACAGAAATCTGAAATTTTTGTGCATCTCATCTTTGATTTGCTGATTATGCTTATGGGGTGAGCTTAAATCACATAGAAGTTCTTCTTTTTTATCATTTATGATTTGGGTCATCTTTAATTCTTTAGAATCATCCAGCTGGGCAAAGCTCCAAATGCCCGACACTTGTTTGAATTGTTTTTTAAGACATACATAGAAAGCAGTATTGAAACACTTATAGTGGAAAAAGTCTTTCTAGTATATGAAATGAGAAGATAAGTTTTAACCAAGGGCACACTGCTTGAGTGGCTTTCTTATCTTTTTGGGAGGACTACCCAAATCACAAGGTATTAGTTTTGAAAAAATTGGTCTCATCTTATTATCAATCCAAATGTATAATAGACCTGAAAGGGCCAACTACATAGATGACATAACTGCTATCACGACAGTAGAGTAAACTTCAACAGGGATGTTATTCGTATTATACACATCAACATTTACAAGCTATTGATGCAACTTCTTCCAAACATCATTTCATCTATGTATTGATATCTGGTCAACAACATGATGCTTGAAAACAATATCATTTTTAATGTCCCTTTCTGAATGATTTGTTTTTCTGTCCTTGTAATATGGCAGAATCACTACAAATAGACCCGAAACCAAATAAGAAAACATGGGAATGTTGTAATATCTTACAATAACAACAACAACATATCCAGTGAAATTTCACAAGTGAGGTCTGGGGAGGGTAAAATGTACGCAGACCTTACCACTATCTCCTAGAGATAAAGAGGTTGTTTTCAAAAAACCCTTGTCTCAAAAGATACTAGAAATGGAAAAAAAGGAATGGAAAATGAAAAATGAAAAGCAAATGATAGTAGTAAATACGATAAAAGTAACAAATATAGGATGGATGATGACAATCATAGAATATAAAGACACGACTACTCATAGTAATCTAACCTAACCTACTATATCACAAGACTAGACATTAACCTACCCCTACTAGCCTATTAGCCCTTTACCCTAATACTCGACCTCCACTCTTTTCTATCTAAGGTCATGTCCTCGGTGAGATAAAATTTCACTTTGGTCTACCTCTACCCTTTTGTGAAACCCCTAAATCCAACCTGTCGCACCTTCTAACAGGATCATCGGTACTTCTTCTCTACACATATCTAAAACATTGCAGTCTTGCTTCCGTTATCTTGTCAGCCACAGAGGCCACCTCTAACTTCTCCTGAATTTTCTCATTTCTAATCTTATCACTCTTGGTATGTCCACACTTCCATCTCAATATCCTTATCTCTACGACCTGCATCTTTTGAACATGTGAGTTTTTGATTGGTCAGCACTCCACCCCATATAGTAAAGACAGTCTGACCACCATTTT
Source organism: Solanum aculeatissimum (assembly GCA_038996855.1). Classification (NCBI taxonomy): domain Eukaryota; kingdom Viridiplantae; phylum Streptophyta; class Magnoliopsida; order Solanales; family Solanaceae; genus Solanum; species Solanum aculeatissimum. The sequence goes on from JBCEWC010014471.1 coordinate 1,444, forward strand.
GTAAAACTTACCTTTAAGTGTAGGTGGTATCTTCTAATCATACAATACTCCAGAGACAAGCCTCTATTTCGTCCATGCCACCCCAATATGATGTATGACATCATCATCGATATCATTACTACTCTGGATGATAGACCTAAGGTATTTAAAGTTTTCTCTCTTGGAAATAGATTGAGTGGCAAGGCTCACTTCAATGTCTGCTTCATCCCTCACACACTGAATTTGCACTCCAAGTATTCTTTTTTGGTCCTGCTCAATTTGAATCCTTTAGATTCCAAAGTATGTCTCCAAACCTCCAATCTATCATTACCTTTAGCCCGAGTCTCATCAATCAGAACTATGTCATCCGCAAATAGCATACATCATGGAACCTCCTCCTATATAGATCGTGTCAACTCATCCATTACTAACGTAAAAAGAAAAAGGCTTAACACCGACCCTTGATGAAGTCCCATCTAACCAAGAAAGTACTTTGAGTCTCCTCCTACCGTTCTTACCCGAGTTTTGGCTCTGTCATACATGTCCTTTATTACCCTGATATACACTACTGGAACACCTTTCGCCTCTAGATACCTCTATAGAACATCCTTCAGAACTCTATCATAGGTCTTCTCGAGATCAACGAGCACCATATGAAGGTCCTTCTTTCTTTCTCTATATTTCTCCACTAATCTCTGAACAAGATGAATTACTTCAGTAGTCGATCGCCCCGGCATGAAGTCAAACTAGTTCTCTAAAATAGACACTCCTTTTCTTACTCTTATCTCCACCACCCTCTCCTAAACCTTCATAGTGTAGCTTAACAGGTTGATACCCCTGCAATTGTTACAATTTTGAATATCACCCTTATTATTGTATAATGGAACCATTTTGCTCCTCCTACATTCGTCAGGCCTATTAGTAGTCTTCATAATAACATTGACCAACCTAGTCAACCACTCTATACCATCCTTTACCATGCTCTTCCAAAAATTCACTAGAATCTCATCAGATCCGATCGCCCTCCCTCTCTTCATCCTACTAATAGCATGTCTAACCTCCTCAACTCTGAAATGCCTACAACAACCACAATTAATGACTATCAATGTGTTCTAACTCATCCAGCTCAATATCTCTATCCCCTTTCTCATTTAAGAGTTTATGGAAGTATACTTTCCACCTTATCTTAATGGAAGTCTCATCCACCAACACCTCACTCTCCTCATCCTTGATGCACTTCACTTGGTCCAATTTACGAGCTTTCCTCTTTCTTTCTCTCTCTCTCTCTCTCTCTTTCGAGCCTATGCAATTTCTTGTCTCTGCCTTTATCACTTAGCTCCACATACAAGCGCTCAAACACTACTGTCTTGGCACTAGTCACCACCATCTTCTCTTCTGTCTTTGCCATCTTATAGATATCCTTAAGCCTTCATTTTTCATCCTTGTCCCTACGCTCCAACCACTTCGTATAAGCATTATTTTTAGATTTCACTTTAGCTTGAACCTTTGTATTCCACCACCAATCCCCCTGACGTCCACTGAAGGTCCCTCTCAAAACCCCTAGAACCTTAGTAGCTACTCTTCTAATACAACTGGCAGTAGTGTCCCACATGGTGCTCAAATCTCCACTACTACTCCAAGCCCCTAAAATACTAAACTTTTCTCCCATCTCAGAGAAAGGGCAGGAGTCAAACCCTCTCCCCCATCTAATATTTGGTTGGGAATAAATAAACTTCTTCTTCTTTTCCCTCTTAATCTCTAAATCCATCACTAGAAGCCTATGTTGAGTGGAAATGTTTTCACTAGGAGTAAGTAATCAATCTGGGTTTTAGCTACCGTACTACGTGAAGTAATCAAGTGATTTTCTCTCTTTGGAAAACATAAGTTAGCAATAACCAACTCAAGGGCTTTAGCAAAATCCAAGAGAGATGTCCCACTTTCATTCCTCTCTCCAAAACTAAAGCCTCCATGAACATCATCAAACCCACTAGAAGTAGCACTAATGTGCCTATTAAAATCTCACCCAATGAGGATCTTTTCAGTGACCGGTATACCTCTCACAACCTCATCTAAATCCTCCTAAAAGAGCTTTTTGACTTCCTTATCCAAGCCTACTTGATGCACATAGGCACTAACTACATTCACTATATGTCTGCCGATAATAAGTTTAATAGACATCATCCTATCATTTACCCTTTTGACCTCGACCACATACTCCCTAAGGTCCGCATCTACTAGGTTACATACTCCATTTCTATACATATAGCCACTAGAGTACCATAATTTAAACCCGTCCACAACACATGATTTGGTACCTACCCATCTGGTCTCCTGAACACACACAATATTAATTTGTCTCCTCTTAAGACTCTTTACTAGTTCTATGGACTTCCCTGTAAGCGATCCTATATTCCACGACCCTACTCTCAACTTAAGTAAGCCCGCCCCCCTCTTACCACTACTACCCCTTGCCTCAACTCCCAACCAAAAACATGATCCTAATTTACCATCAGTCCCTAATGCCATATCACGACCCGAGAGTAGGGCCTAGGAAATAAACCAACCTCTAACCACGGAATCACTACCCTTCCATTCCAATATGAGATCATTAGAAACTTGGAATTTGACTTGCCTAGTTCTACAATCAATTGAGGCATATAAGGCATGCAACCAATCCATCCCAAGAATAACATCAAAGTCATACATCTCAAGTTCTACAAGATCACCGAGGAGACATTTATACAAAACCAAAATAGGACAACCCTGATACATATTTTGAGCAATGATAGACTCACCCATGGGAGTATACACCGAATAAGGTTCCCTCAGAATTTCAAGACTTAAACAAATTTTATCAACCAACAGAGGAGTCATAAAAGATAAATTTACACCCGAGTCAAGTAAAATATAAGCATCAAAATCAAAGACTTTTAACATACCAGTCACAACGTCCTAAGCCTCATCTACCTCTTATCGAGCATGAAGAGCATAGAACCTATTGTTACTGGGAGCACCACCCACTTGAGATTTTTGCTACCCCTGACCACCTGGAGACACTTGATCTTTCCTTGCATTCTTTGGATAGTCGGAAATCTTGTGATCCATGCTTTTACACCCAAAGCAAGCACCCGAAACCTTCCTACACTTACCCAAATGATTTCCCCCACAATGACCGCAACGGGGAGCCCGTGGACCACCCCCAACTTGTACATTAGGAGGAGGCATCCTTTGGTTAGAAAACTTCATATTTGAACCTTGGCATTGTTGGAATTGACCAAATCTGCCACCACCCTTAGTGTAAGAGAACCCGCCATCCAACTAAGCTCTTTTGGAATCGTGCACCCTCCTCTCTTTGAGTTTCTCAGCCTCAATCTGTTCGGAATAAGTCATAAGCCTAGAGATATCTATATCCCGAATAAGCATGGTGGTACGATACTTTTTCACAACCAAATAAGAGACACTAGAAATGAATTTGTGCATCCTTGAAGGGGGGTCCGCCACTAACGTGGGAGCATACTTTGAGATCATAGTGAACTTGAGGGAATAATCCCACACAAACATGTCGCCATGCTAGAGATTGATAAATTCAGTCATCTTGGTTTCTTGAAGTTCAAGGGGAAAGAAATGGTCTAGAAAATCCGTCTTGAACTCCTTCCAACCAACCTTAACGTCTCCAGTTCTTTCCACCAACCATTGATTGTACCACACTTGAGCTACATCTTTCAACTAATACGCAACCAACTCAATGTTTTCCTTAGAATTGACACCCATAATAGTTAGCCCTTTCGTAAGCTCATCAATGAACTCTTGGGCATCCTCATCAACCTTCGAACCAAAGAATTCTGGAGGGTTCATCCAGGTGAAGTCTCTCACCCTAGAAGCTGGAGTGCCACCATTTGTGGGATTCATTGGCCGGGCTTGATTAGCCACCACTTGAGCCATCATAGACATAACATTCCCAAATTCAGCATGAGTCACTTGTTCAGCCACAGGCTCATGAGGGGCTTGTTCCTCATGGTCAAGAGTCTACCTAGGAAGGCGAGCTCTTCTGGGAGGCATCTTCTAAAAGAGTAACAAGAACACCCTATTTCAGGAAACTTTTCAAAATAGCTTATAGCACGACATAAGGGACAATGAAGTGAGAAAATTCCTAAAACATCGTCATAGCCTCTCATTCATAGGTATGACATGCATCACACCCATGAATAAGACTCTAGTTGATGTGGCATGTTAGACTCCGAGGATCATTAGAAACCTAGTGCTTTGATACCATCTTTGTCATGACTCGAGAGTATGGCCTAGATGTGACATGGCGAAGGAGAACCTGAGAGTCCTCGATCAAGCCATCTTAGCATCATCACACACATCATCGGTTCAGAAGCAGATAAAAGTAACACATAACACATAAGTCTAAGAGATATTGGGGCTTTGGAGTCAAGCTATGGGGATGTTGCCGTAAATGAGATAAGCATGAATCACATAACACATAACAATTACGTTCTAAGGGGCGGGTAAGTATGACTCAAGCTATGGGGGCAAGTAGGGTTAGGGAGTTCCCACATAGGCACATTCCCGATCTAATGACTCAAGCTATGGGGGCAAGTAGGGTTAGGGAGTTCCCACATAGGCACATTCCCGATCTAATATATCATAATAACATCAGTGGAAATGAAAGCATAACATAAGATACCATCACTTAACATAGATAGTCATATCATTGCAATTAACACATAGCATAATGTACAATAGAGTTTGATATGTCTAACAATGCCTCTACATAAGTTGAGACGGAGCCTCGACATAATGCGGGCTCACCTTCATGTCATAAGATAAAGGAACATAAACTAAAGACATAAGGTAGATGAAATTGGGTATTTCCCTTGGAGTATGGTCTCATCACAAGAAACACTTCAAAGTCTTCACAAGACGTCCAACTGTGGAAGGAAGTCTTCTCCGGTCCCTACATGGTTAGAACATATAGACAAAAAGTATGGGTTAGCACATATAATACACCAAGTATGTGGGTATGCCTTGCACATGCACATGATCCTACAACAAGGCTAGATGACAAGGGCACATATGGTAGGGAAAGGAATGCACATAGCAAGAGGAATTTATATCATAACAATATGCCATGTAATGTCATAAGCATGAAGTGCAAACCTACGTATATCATAACAGGGATGTGACCTCAACCGACAACAAGAGAGACTAAGAGAGCTACTACTTAGAATTGGACTACTTGTCAGGTAGATCCCTAGTCAACCCTTAAGAAAGGGGATACATAACAAGTCAATCCCATCAAGAGAGAATACCCATGGTGGCACATGGTTTGACGAAAAGGAGTGGGACCCTTGGGAATAGCCCACTTACTATTCCAATCCCTTGGTACTAAGTCTCATCCCAAGGGAATACATATACATATACAAGCTTTCAAAATGGAGATTTGACATTTCGTTCAAACAATGCATAATTAGGCTAAAGACCAAATCATAATTCAAGTCTTTCCATAATTAGGCTCAAAAACCAAACAAGAGTTTTCAAAACCAATGCAAAAGGAGTAGCTCATCTGCATAGCATATCATATCATATCATGCCTAATCATAACATATCATATCAAGATGGTGTAAACACCCATAATTTCTCAGAGAGCCATAACATAGACTTTATGTGATCAGATTTAGTCAATTCCCATATCATATCAAATCAAGTTATATCATTTCAAGAGGGTCAAGCCCTTAATAAGAGTTTTGTCTTAACAAGCCTTTCATGCTCATGAATGCAATGCATGGATAATTAAGAGTAGCATGAGTATTGGATATCATCATTTAAATCATCAACACAAGAAGTTCATATCCAAACATAATGAAATAATCAATTTAAAGCAAAACTCTTAATATCCATACTTGAATTGAAGAACCAAGGGGACATGCATTTTTGAATCATCATGAAACCAGTGGAAATCATCAATTAGGGGCTCAATTCACTTTAAAATTTATAATTTAACAAAGCCCACACTTCAATTTCAAGTAAATAATTCATAATCTTAAAGACCTATTTTCAAGAAATCAAAATTTATCAAATTAAAGAAAAAGGTTTTTGGGTCTTCATGGTTGAATGAGAAACCATGAATCAAGCCCACATACCTTTAATTAACCAAGAGAAATAAGAAGATTCTGAAGAAGAATTAATTTTTTCCAAATTCCCAAGCTTGTCTTCAATGGAGGTTGAGAGAAAATGGAGAGAAAATTTGAAGAGACTTTAGAGTTTGAATGAATTAGAAGTGATTAGGGTTCAATTTAGGGATTTTAGAAGAGTTTAGAAAGACCAAAACAACCCTAGGATCAATTAAAATCATGATTACACCATTAATAAAATGGAGAAAAATAACTGGAAACTAGAGACGCAGGACAGTTACACAGACCGTACAACGGCCCACAGTCTATGAACTCTACCGTGTGGCTACACTTGGTCACGACCTTAGCTTGCAAATCCTGGGAACTTTCTGGACTACTCCACGGGCTGGCTCATGAGCCGTGAGGCATCACACGAACCATGATTTGGTCTGTAGAGACTTTCTTGGCTCGGAGTCTTGGCCCGAGGTCCAAACAAGTCTCTGGACCACTCCACGGGAGCCCCCACAAACCATGAGGCATCACACGGACCGTGAAGTGGTCCATGGAGACTCACTTGGTTTGGGGCCCTGGTCCATCACCTAGGTCACACTCTGGATCACCCTACAGACGGGCTCACGGGCTGTGAACCCCCACACGGTCCGTGGTCCTTCTGTGTGGCCCTGCCTTAGCCAACTTTGTCCCTTCCTTTCCAGAACTCTTTTGTGCACAAACAATCTTACCTCAAATATCATAACTTCCATATCCAAACTCCGATTCGAGGAAAACCAATTGCGTTGCAAAGATAACTTGAAGAGCTTCACTTTGGTAGGTCTTGGTTTATACAATTTATCCCATACCAAAAGATATGACCATTCAAAGTCAGCCCTGCCACCCAACCTCATGCAAAACTCAACCAATGCGATTCCTTTGACCATGGCCACATAAGTACGACCCACGATGGCCACTATCCAACCAAAGCAGGTTCCAAACAGACCTTGATCAACCACTAAGAAGGTGCCTAGCCTACTTGTAAATTTTGGACTTATAATAGTCTCATTCCTTTGTGTTTCACTTCCAGTCGATTAAACCTATATAGGAGTGGGCGAAAGATAGTAACGAGGATGCGAGTTTTTGCTTCATTAAGCACTGACAAGTATGGAGCTGATCCTATTAATGGAGCCAAAACCATAAGGAAGTTGTATGAGCTTGCAAATACTAACTATTGTGAGAAATACACACTTCCACTATTACTTCTCAGTAAAATGAATGTTTATTAACATTTCTTTACTTGGTCTGTTCATATTTTTGTTGATTAATGGGCTTAAAATTTTGGCCTCATTCCTCAAGAATATTACTTGAATCCATTAGACTAGCATTAAAGATAGATAAAATTTTTATTTGCACAATAAATCTATGCTCATATTGGGCCCGGAAAACACCTGAGCTACCTTTACTAGTACCTATATAGAAGCAGCTAAGAAGCAGAAGGTGGTGATATGTTTATTTTCTGATCAAAGGATATTTTAGTTATTTTGTAATTTTTGATACTTTAAGTTGGTGTATCTAGTTGTCGTATTGAGTGTAATTTTTTGCTATAGGGCAATAAAACCCAACCCATATTTTGTTTATTACACTCTGTATCCGTCAAAAAGTTGTACTTCAGCTTTCATATTCATGTAGGTCCCATTTTGTTTCTCTATTTCACATCTTCCTTTTCCTAGTTCCATGTTCATTTGTTTAGATTTTCTTTAATATATGTCGACCCCATCTTTTAATTTTACCTGATCATTTCAGTTTTTCCCACTATATTTGTATAACCATGTACTATAATTTTGTTTTATGCTATTTCAATTCCTTTAAAAATTTTAAAGGTTCTATATATCATAAATTCTTTGAATGATAATTGATTTATTAAATTTAAATTTAGTGTACAAAAAAATCTAGATTATTATAATAATTTTTTTCATGTATAGAGGTCGGGGAAGAGAAATGAAGGGGGAGGAGAAACAAGATTACAAGATGAAAAATTGAATTTTCACAAATAAATTGAAATTTTAGATAGAAAATCAACTGACCTAATATGATTCGTTAACTTACATCAACTAGACTTATGTGAATAAGTTATAAAAAAACTTAGGTTAACTTAGTAATTTCAATTCTAAAATCTCTATAATTTTGCACATATTTCATTTATAGTGAAATGTGTACAACAACATTTTGTGAAATAATTTAGTTTAATGTAATGACCCCCCAGGTCATTTTCATGTTAATGCATTCTTTCCATTATTTAGAGCTTTCCCATAACGATCCCAAGTTATTTATTACTTGTTGGCACTGACAGTTCAGTTGGCTAGTCATTTATTTGAATTCTGTGTAGCTCTCTGATTTTTGAGTCTTTTGAAACTTGAAAGACTGATTTTGATCAAAACTATAAGTAAATGATCTCAAAATAAAATTCTGACAGTTTTATTACCTTCGGAAGGGTCATTTTAGGCTAGTGACCTGGTCGGCTCGAGTTTTGAGATTTTTGGTACTAGTTTGTGTCATTTGACATTTAGCCTTTAAGTTATAGTCTAAGCTTAACTCCGGTCAACATTCTTAGAAATCATGTTCGAATGAAAATTATGTCAATGCGGTTAGATCTACAACATCAACTTTAGTCTTGAACGACCTTTCGGTTGGCTTTCGAGGTTCCATACTATTTATAAGCCCCTCGATGAATTTTGGCAAAATTGACATGTGTTCAGTCAAAATAAACTTGATTGAAAATTTTAATTGTGTTGTTGAGTTTGTAATGCCTAATCTATAGGATAGTATATTTTGTTTGCGCCCATGAGGTTCCAAATGAATCTCGAGTACCCTGGTAGAGTTTTAAAATTGGTTAAAAACTAGATTAAAATTCATCATCTGATATAGAACAATTTGGCCATCACATTTTCGATCCCTAGGGGTCACGTTCACAAAGGTAACTTGAATTGACCTGCACTATCGTAAGGTACTGGCCACATTCACGAAGGTATGGTTAATTGATCCACTATGATCGTAAGGACACCCTTTGCATTCGCGAAGGTCTCCACACTTGTGGACCGGGATCACAGGTTGGGACCTCTGCATTTACGAAGGTCAATGGGGGTACGGTCTTTTAAATACAAACTAGAGGTGTTTCAGCTCGACTTATGTAATGACCCAAAAATTTTCAAACTTCATAGTGGTTGATCAAGGTCTATTTTGAACCTGCTTTGGTTGGATAGTGGCCATCATTAGCCATACTTATGTGGTCATGTTCAAAGGAATCGCGTTGGTTGAGTTTTTCATAAGGTTGTGTGGCAGGGCTGACTTTGAATGGTACTATCTTTTGGTATGGGTTGAACTGTGTAGGCAACAACCTATCAAATGGAAGCTCTTCAAGTTATCTTCGCAACTCACTTAGTTTCACTATATTTAAAGTTCGAATGTGAATGTTATGGCCTTCAAAGTGGAATTGCCTGTGCAGGGAAAACATTCTGGAAAGAGAAAGAAAGATTTTGGCTAAGGCAGTGGACCACGAGAGGGTCCACGTACCGTGTGGGAGCTCACAACCCATGATCTTGGTCTGTGGAGTGTTAAATTTAACAGTCCATGCCATGGACCGAGACTTCAAGCCAAGTAAGGCTCCACGGGCCAGCTCACGGACTGTGTGAAGCTTCAAGGCTCGTGAGGCCTGTCCGTGTAGAGGTCCAGAGAGTTGACCAGGGATTTTATCGTTTGATGCTTCAAGTGTTTCTTCACGGTAGGTCCCAAAGATCGTGAGTCACTACACGGTGTAGTGTTCCGTCGGTGACTATTTCCAGTTTTTATTCCTCGTTTCATTAATGATTTCATTGTAACTTTAATTAGTCCTAGGGCCGTTTTAGTGTTTTTAAACCCTCATAAAACCCCTTAATTGAACCCTAATCACTCTTAGTTCATTCAATCTCTTGAATGTCTTCAAAACATTCTCCCTATTTTCTCTCAACCTCCATTGAAGACAAGCATGGAAATTTGGGAAAATTTGATTCTTCTTATTCTTCTTGAGTAATTAAAGGTATGTGGGATTTATTCATGGTTATTCTTTCAACCATGAAGACCCAAAACTCCTCTTTTCAATTTTGATGAATTTTGACATCCATTGAAATTTGGTCTTTTAATTTATGAATGTTTTGCTTCAATTATAGTGTGGGATGTGTTAATTTATTGATTTAAAAGTGGATTGAACCCCTAATTGATGAATTCCATGGATTTCAAGATGTTTCAAAAGTACAAGTCCCCTTGGTTTTTCAATTCAAGTATGGGTATTAAGAATTTTGCTTTTAATTGATGATTTCGTTATGCTTTGGATATGAACTTATTGTATTGATGATTTAAACATTGTTATCCAATACCCATGCTACTCTTGACCATCCATGCATTGCATTCATGAGCATGAATGACTTGTTATGACGAAACTCTTGTTAAGGGCTTGACCCTCTTGATATGATATGCCTTGATTTTGATAAGACATGAGAATTGACTAGAATGTGATCACATCTTGTCTTGATATGTCTCTATGAGAATTTTGGGTTTTTACATTATATTGTTATGTTAGAATGGGCTACTCCTATGTATTGATCTTGGACTTGACATTTTGGAGTCTTGTTTGGCTTTTTAGCCTAATTATGGAAAGACTTAAAAAAAGGATTTGGGCTTGTAGCCAACTTTTCATTGCTTTGACTTGAAGTGTTGAAACCTCCATTTGGAAAACTTGTATATGTATATGTATTCATATGGGATGAGACTTAGCAACGAGGTATTAGAGTCGGGGTGGACTGTCTATAAGGGTCCATACTCCTTTCCATCAAATCATGTGCAAACATGGGATTTCTTCCTTGATGGGATGACTTGCTTTGTTACCCCTATTTATAGGGCGCTTGGGATGTACCTGACAAGTAGTCCTATTCCAAGTAGTGGCTCGCTTGGTCTCTTTTGTTGTCGGTTGAGGTGACATCCTCCCTATGATATGTAAGTTTGCATTCATGTATCATGGCACTTCATGGTTTATTATTACGATATTGTTCCCTTGCTTATATATATTCTACATATATATATATATATATATATGTGCCCTTGCCATCTAGCTTTTTGGTAGGTTCATAATCATACATATTGCATGCCCCCATACTTAGTGCAATATATGTGCTAACGCATACTCCTTATCTGCGTGATCTAACCATGTAGGGGCTGGAGATGATACTCTTTCACCGTTAGACGTCTAGTGGAGACTTTGGATCAGTTGCTTGTGGTGAGCCCTATCCTCCAAGGGCAACATCCATCTTCTTATAGCTTATGTTTCATTATGTTTTACCTATCTTATGACTTGAGGGTGAGCCCGGGTTATGTCATGGCCCCATCTTATTCTATGTAGAGGCATGTGTTGGACATGTATCAAATTCTATTATAAGTCGTATTATATGCTTGTTGAGACGTTATGACAATCATGATTTACCATTATTACTTATGTTTGATTATGCTTCCGCTTATGCTATCATGATACGTTGGATGGGAATGTGCTTATGTGGAAGTTTCCTATCCTGTCTTGCCTCCATAGCTTGAGTCATGCTTATTCGCCCCTTACAACATAATTACTATGTTCTATGTGATTCATGCTCATCCTATTCCCGGCAACATCCCCACAGCTTGAGTCTAAAGCCCCAAAATCCCTTAGACCTACGTGTTTACTATTATGTTACGCGCTTCCCAATCAATGATATATGTGATGATGCTACGATATCTTGATCGAGGACCCTCGAGTTCTCCTTTTCCATGTCACGCCTAGGCACCATCCACGGTTCATCACAAATATGGTATCAAAGCTCTAGGTTTGTAATGATCCTCGGAGTCCAACATGCCACATTGATTAGAGTCTTATTCATGGGTGTGACGCGCGCCATACCTATAAATGAGAGGTTGTGACAACGTTCTAGGAATTATCTCACTTCATTGTTCCCTATGCAGTATTGTGAATTATTTGTAAGGTTTCCTTAAATGGGGTGTTCTTTTCAATCTTTCAGAAGATGCCTCCCTGAAAAGCTCCCCTTCCCAGACAGGATCTGGTCTATGAAGAACAAGATCCTTGTGAGCCTATGTGTAACGACCTGAAAATTTTCAAAATCTCATTATGGTTGGCCTTATATGATGTACTATTGGTCATGGTTAAGTTTTGGTAGCCACGGGTTGAGTTTCAGTGGCCGAACGCAAAATGGGCTAGTTGGTGGCCCAGAGGGACAGTTTTGACAGTGTAATTCTAACGGTCATAACTTTTGATGTGGGTTGAACCGTATGGGATGCTACATATGAAATGAAATATATTTGAATTATATTTGCAACGTAACTGGTTTCACTCAGTTCCAAGTTTGGATGAGGATGTTATATCCAAAAGAGTAGGACTGCCTGAAATTCGGAAGACATTGGAGATAGGCCCAGGAAATGGCCCAAGGCATGGGCGATGGTCTGTGAAACTTGTCAAGGTCCATGTGGGGTTCCTTAAAATGGTCCAAAGAGCTGGGGGTGGCCAGGACCTACCCCAAAAACTATGTTACGGTCCACGGGACCACCGCACCGTCCGTGAGACCTCAAACGGACCGTTTGGTGGTCCGCCAAATGGGGCAGAGCCTTGTCCATGCTGTGGGCTGCTTATTTGACTAAGGAAAGTCTTATGGAGCACCTATATGGACCTTTAAAGGTTGTATGGGCCATTTGGGCTTCCGTCTGGCCCTGAAGTCAGTGAATTTTCCGCCTCTTTAAGGGTTAAGTCGTAATTTGGT
>JBCEWC010014472.1:0-14355 GCA_038996855.1 Solanum aculeatissimum
AGTTGGAAAAAGAGTTTAATATAGTATCTATAAATAGGGTCTCAATGTAATAATGTAGACAACAATTCAATAATATTCTTTTCCAATATTTCTCACAGTTCTTATTTAAGTACATCTTAGAACTGGTTGCCTAGTGATATTCTTCCATCCAGAATTTGTTTGAACTGGATTTCAGTTTTATTCCGTTTCAATCTCTGATATCTATGGCATGATAACTCATCATTAAGTTAGTTCATAACCCATTCACAGCTCACTTTATCAATTTTCTTTTTTCCTTTTTTTTTCCGGGTAAGTCTGATATTTTATTCCGTCGAAGCAGCAAAGAAGGTGGACAATATATAGAGTGTACAAAATTCCGTTCCCGTTTATGAATGTATGGAACTGAGCAACTCCAGTAATGCATCTTCATCTAAACATTTACTCCCTCCATCCGACTTTGTGTGGCACACTTTCCTTTTTAGTCTTTCCCCCCAAAAATGTCACCTTTCTATAATTAGAAACAACTTAACTTTTAAATTCTCTTTTTACTACTTTTAAATTCTCTTTTTACTCTTAATGAAATGATTTGTGGTCACATAAATGTCTAAGGTTTGTCTTAGACCATAAATTTCAAAAGTCTTCCGTTCTTTATTTAACTTTTCCGTTCTTTATTAAACTTTGTGCCAAGTCAAATAGTGCCATATAAATTGGGACGGAGGGAACAAGAGCCAAGTGTACAACACTAGTATTGTGTTGGAGACTGTACAGAGTACAGACACAACGTCTCCTAAAAATTCTTTGATGGTCTCTAGCCAAAGTAGCCAAAAATATTTGCTGGATTGCTGAATCAACATCCTCCTGTCCTCCTCTAGTTTTCTTCCCTGGCCAACACAACAATCAATATAATAGTTTTTCCTTTCGGTGAAGGAAGAATTTTGAGATAGTGAATTGATTCAGGCTAAGTGCAACTTTTTTGACTTAGTTTAAACAATCATTGGAAAAACATAGATGATCATGAACACCAAAACTAGTTCCTTAATGCCAGAGTACACTACTTTATGATCTTTAATTTGCTTTTTAATATTTTGGTTAATATTTACTTCCATTAATATATTTCATCTCCTGTTTAAATTCAAATGAAAAACAATAGCTTTAAGTTGGTTAGACTCTTCGTAATTATATATCCTAGCTAGCTTTAAGTTAGTTAACTTCTTCGTTATAATATATCCTAGCTGTAGTCCTTTGAGGCTATGCGTGGTAAAAGAAGAAAGGGTTTGGCTTGTAAGAAGTAAGGGCTCCCAACTACTTAACAACCTGCAGTAAGTTTTCAGGTGCAGTATCCTATGAACTGTCTGGCCAATAACTGCATTGAAGTGGTTATAAATGACAAAAAAAAGTCAACTTTATGCCTGAGGGTTCAAGTATTATGCAAACACCACTATTTTAAAACACAGCATGATTTGAAATACACACTCAGTTACTATGCCTTTTTAGTTGTGGCACACTAAGTTGTTCGGACTCGGGTGCAGGTGTCCGATACAGGTGCGGATCTAGAGGTTGGATCCTTCATGATCTAATTTTTAAGATTCGGGGATATGGATCCATGTATGGATACGGGTGTGGGATTCGCCTAAAAGTAATCAAAATATCTACAAATAGAGTGATAAAACCTAAATTATGAGATATTATGTGGAGAACTTGAAGAGAATCCTGAAAGGAGATTAAAGAAAAAGGCATGACATAGAAATTTCTATATAAAAGTTATTTCATTTTCTTCAATTTCACCTTAGTTTTTGTATTGATTACAAAAATCGTTAAAACCGTCCAAGCTTTCCCCATCGATTTTGGTCAAAGTACCCGAAACCGATTGATCAAATCGGACACGGATCCCACACCCATGTCGTGTCGACGCGGGTGTGGCACCAAAAGTGAAGAGTCCGAGCAACTTAGGTGACACAGCGTTACTAGAGCTAAGGTATGCTGTTAAATATGCATTGACTTGAAGGGTAACTGCATCATTAACGGACAGGTGGTCTCTTCAATAAACCTCCACAAGGTTAATGAGCCCACTGCAATATAAAAACTACAAATTGTTTGACATGTGCTAATTGTAGTACATCACTAACTGCAAGCTTCAATGCCAGTTAATAAGGGACCATGCCATAAAATAATGAGCGCTGTTGAGCTTCTGTATGGTTTGGATGTATATTTAGTTCCATCTTAAGTTTGGCTTTCAGGTAATGAATGTATTAAGTCCTTGCATTTCCATTGTGGTTTATCTCTTTTTTTTTTGTGGCTACACTATGACAGGATGTTTCCCAACTTTGGCTACTATACCAGTTTGGATTGGTCTTTATCAAGCTCTCTCCAATGTGGCAAATGAGGTATTGAAGAAGTTGTATTATTGTATGTTCTTACTTATTGATTTAAATAATGAGTTTATTTACCTTTTTTCCATTCTGAAAAAGGGATTGCTGACTGAAGGTTTCTTTTGGATCCCTTCTTTGGGAGGGCCGACTACTATAGCTGCTCGACAGAGTGGGTCTGGAGTTTCATGGCTATTGCCATTTGTGGTCAGTGTCATATCCTAATTTACACCTTTATACCATGGCCAAAACTTTATTTGTAGTGGTCTTCCTAATCACAAAGAGGATGGAGCAAGTACCCCCATTCAATTCACTGAATTGGCTTCCCTATAAATTCTTGTGCCCAGAAGATAAATCCGCTTGTAATAAAGTACAGTTTAGTATAATTGCAGACGTGAAATCTGTTGACATTTTCAGGATGGGCATCCGCCTTTGGGTTGGCACGACACAGTGGCTTACCTCGTTTTGCCTGTTCTGCTAATTGTTTCACAATATGTTTCAATGGAGATAATGAAACCTCCCCAAGTATGAACCTGAAATTATCTTCCAGCTTATTTCCTTCTGATCTCAATTTATCAGTGTTTCTGCCCTGTTATATTGAAATCCTTGATATCTCTTCTAGACAGATGATCCAGCCCAAAAGAACACGCTTCTGGTTTTCAAGTTCCTTCCGCTCATGATTGGCTATTTTTCTTTGTCTGTTCCATCAGGGTTAACAATTTACTGGTGAGCTCTTACTTCAAGTATTAATGTAATATTGCCTCTGATACAGAATTACGGTTTAGGTCTTAAACAAATATGTTCCGATGAACATCCTGGTGTGAGTTATCATTTTTATTAATGAAAACTGTATTATTCTGCAGTTAAATAAATTGCAATTTGCTATTCACTTGTTTCCAGTGACTATATCACTGAATGTGAGGAGAGGATAAAGAATTTTATTGCTGCCTTTATACACTTAGGGGTCGTTTTAATGTGAAGGATAGCACCAAATAGTCTTCAGATTAAATTATGGTGCCACCAAATTTGTTGTTTGGTTGGCAAGTCCAGAATAACTTATCTCGGGATTAATAATTAGTACCGGGATAAGTTACCCCTTCCCTTGGGTGGTATTGTAATATAAAATATGTAAAATGACAGAGATATTCCTCTAAACCCTTTTTATCATCACTTTTTACATTCATGTATATTCACATTATTTTTAATACCATGTATAATACCATTCACAACCTTCACTGCTCCTTATTCTTTTGATAACTCTTCATATTTTTCTAGTAACAAATTACACTATATAAATATAATTTTTATTTATGAATTTATTTGACTAAATCTTATGTTTATTTATTTTTTGATTTCTCTATTGCTGAGTTACATATTTTTAATTAATATGTTCTTTTAGTCACTTGAAGATAATCAATTAAAATGAAGTTAATTTTAATATTTTACAATTTAAAAGTGTTGTGTGCTTAAATGAAGTGATATAAATAATAATCCTCTTTTACTTTAACAAACTTAAGGTGGAAGTTCTACTTTTAAGCTAAATAAGGTGAAAGGTTTATTTTTAACTACATAAGGTACCATCATGGGAATGCCCACACAAACATATTTAAGTTAAATAGGATGAAAGTTCTATTTTTAAGAATGAATGGCTAAAGCTTGCAAAGAAAATATAAAAACTAAATAAAGTGAAGGATATTTTTGTAAACAAATAACTTGTTCTTAAAATTCATGCAATGCATATTATTTTGAGTACAACAAACCAAATAGTTAATAAGAAATGATCTCAGCAGAACTTATCCATCATAACGAATCCAAGAATAACTTATCCCATTATAACCAATTCTGTCATATTCAAACCAAACGACCCCTTAGATATCCTTATACTATCTATGTGCTTTCAAACTTTTGGTCAAATGACATGTCAAAAACGTTGCTCAATATCTTTCCTATTTGTTTTTCTTTTAAGTTCTCTCTCATTACTGAGGCAACAAATGACAAACTATCATGCTTCTGTCTTATCTCGTTTAACTCAAAAGTAGATTTGTGTTCTGGATACTATAATCAATGAAGCAAGATGGTTTTCTTAACTTGTGCTTTTTATGTTGGATTTCAAGGTTCACAAATAATGTGCTGACCACGGCACAGCAGGTATGGTTGCGTAAGTTAGGTGGTGCAAAGCCTGCTGTGAGTGGGGATGCTAGTGGTATCATCAGTGCTGGGCGTGCAAAGAGAGCTACCTCTCAACCTGAACAATCTGGAGAGAGGTCTGTATAATGTTTCAAAGTTAATCAACTTTACAATGTCTACCTGGCTAACAAGAATGTTTATGGAAACAGATTCAGGCAGCTAAAAGAAGATGAAAAGAAGAAAAAGTCAACCAAGGCACTCCCTACAGATAAGGTTGAACTATCTGCTTCTATATCTGATTCCGAGGACGAATCAGATAATGACACCAAGCCCAAGGTAAATGTCAAATTGTTGTTTTGCGTATGACCTCTGCTGACAAGTTCACCTGAAAGATAATTGCATGATAAAATTTAGTTGTTAGTCAGTCAATGAATAGGAAATGGCATGTCAAGGACAATAAAAGACATGGATGGCTTCCAGCCTAATAAGGCACGGCGATTTATTGCATTATACAAGTTCTCTGTCTGAAAGTACTATTCTTCCTTTCTCAACTTATAATGCAAGTCAGTCTTCCATGTAATAAGACGTGGATTTTTCACCTGGGCTTGGTCATAGTACCTAGATGCACAACTATGCTATTCTGAGACCCCATTATGCCAGCCTAAGAAGAGTATTTGTGTGAGAGTGAAGACATACTACCCAACAAAGAGGAAAAAGAAAGAGGGAGATTCACATTGTGAGAGTTGGAAAGGGTCATAGTTTTTATTTCCTGTCACCTCAATAGGTTGGTCTTTTATTTTTTAAGGGTGCTTGAGTACATTGTTTGAAATAGTAAACGGCATATATTGGCAAAAAATGTTGCTACAGAACCCTTACACAAACTCTATTAGACAAAAGCCGCATGTGATGATAACACAGATGTAATTTTGTAGTTGCCGTCTGAGAATAGATCTTTCTACAGTTGATTGAAGTTTGTTTTTTCATTAGGAGTGCCTGACTTCTGTAATTAAAAGATCAGTGGTTCTTCGTTTTGGTAAATTGAAGTGCATGAAGACACATATGCTTTATAGTAGTCTAATAGTGTATTACATTTATAGATACCAATTTTCAGTGTCTCCCTATATATTTCTGACTATTTTCATTAATTCGTTTGCTCGAGGAGATGCAGTTGAGGAAAGAATAAATTGAAAATCTATGTCTCCAGTGTTCTAAATAATTTTTTTCTCTGTAGCTTAAGCAAGGATTACTCAAAAATTCAATTTTAAATCAATAAACTTTAGCAAAAATGCATAGTGATTGGTTACATGATCAAGCTGAAAGTTTGATAGGCTTCACTCAGAGACTCGAGATATTTGCATACCTAATTCTAGGCTCGTTGATACCTAAGTTGCTCTGGAACATTTCAAAACCATAATTGATTGAGTTTGATGAGGAGGGAAAGAACAACTTCTAAGAACCCCCAAGATGAGTTGTTTTATTTGGTGTTGCTTGGCAGAATTTTAGATTTTCATTTGGAAGACATTTTTCTGAATTTGAGCTTATACACTTGATAAATATTGACTGCAGGATGAAGAAGTTCTAGAAGAGGCTTATGCTTCTAGCAGTAGTAAAGAAGTTCCAAATTACTCAGGGCCAAGGAAGAGTAAGAGATCAAAAAGGAAGCGTGCTGTATAAAGCGGTAAATCAATTCTTTAGCTGTCAGTATAACTTGTATATTTGACAAAATCTGTATTTTAGTTAGTGTATACTGTATAGTGGCCATTTTCATGCCGGTCATCTATTTAACTGCTATCTGCCAAATCACGAGAAACTGACAAGTATGCAAAAGTGAATTCAGGTGCTTTCAAGTTTAAGCACCAGCTAAATTATCATATTCCTTTCATGTGCATGTGGGCTTTCTTGTAACAGTTCCCCTGCAAACAGTAACCATGACTTCAACTGACAATAAGGGGTCGTTTGGTGCAGAGATTAGAAACGCAGAGATTTTTTTTTTATCAAGTGTTGGTTCATTGCTTCCCATCTAATCTTGTGCTTGTTTTAAAACTCTATAAGAAGCTTCTTTCAGTTATATTCTTGAATTATTATAGAATTTTCTATTTCATGTAATTGGGTCAAAGTAGATTATTTTGTTGTGGCTTCTAACTAGCTAGGAGAACGACAATTTTGTCGTCATGTTTGCTATAAACTCACTTAAATTATTTGAGGATAAATAATTATGATTTTAATAAATTGATCACTCATGAAATGCTAATTTTTAATTTAATAAAATAGATCATCTACTTTTAAAATCGAAAATATGGTAAACAATTGAAAAAATGAATAAACCATCTATATTTACACATAAAAATTTGCAAGTTGTAGTTTTAATATGGAGTTTATATTTTAAAAAGTTACTCAACTTTGAGAATTTATTTAACAGTCATTGAACTTTGTTTTGTATCTAAAATCACTCAATTAAATCTTTAAATCACTCAACTAAATTAATTTTTTTTTAAAAATTGACATGGCAAAATATTTTTTTGTATATTACGTAAATATGAACCCACAAATAAATAAATAAAATTTAAAAATTTGACAAGGTAAATTTATTATTTTTTTAATATTATGCAAATATGATCCCACAAATAAATAAAATTCATAAGTTAATTTATTTAAATAATTTACTAGTACATAACTATAAATATAAAACATAAAATCAAGAAAATAAAAAAAAATTGTAAAAAAATTTGAGGGATAATTTTTGTCTTTACATATTTAATCCCATGGTATTAAATCCTATGTATTACTAATACCACCAAATGGAAGGTATTAGTTAATACCATGTAGGGTGTGTTAACTAATACATAGATTAGTTATACATAAAGCCCAAAATTCCTTCCAAACATACCATACATAATACATGGATTATTTCTGTTGATACCTCCTACAAACGGCCCCTAAGTGTGTTTGATGAGAGAGGTTGATCAAAATTATCGAATTTTAAGCAGTGGGCCAAAGCTTCCTCTATGTTTCTCATTAGTTGCCTACTTTCTTCTCCATATACCTACTGTGGAAGTTGTTTTCTTTCCTTACAAGATTAGTTTGCTTTTTTTAGCATCCTGAGTTACAGTTTGTCTTCAGAAATCAGCTTTGGCCTGGTCCCCTGGGCTTTTGTCTCAGGGTAAGAATGCAGCAAATGATGTATGGGTTAGGTGCACATCATGGGTGTGAATCTGGTTGCTGACTAAAGTCTAGTATTAAGTGGAGAAGAGTAGGGAGGGCATTATATGATTGAGTTTTGGACTGTATACAACTGACTTACGATTTATCTGGTATTAATAAAAGGTTCTTTGGTTTGGCGATCAGCTTATACAAAATTCTTTCGTTTTGTTAGTACCTTGAAATGGCCATGCAGAATTAATGCTTTTTCAAAATTTACAGAGAACTAAATTTTGATAGTTATGATTCATAGTATTGTTTGCAGTGAGCACATTAGAAGTGGAGCAACAAGGACTTTAGACTAGACAACAGTACTCTTCTGACAATTTAGTTGGTGAAGGATAATAAAATTCCAATCTCAAAGATATCCCAGTGTTCGTACAATCACAATAATCTAAATCTTAAATCTTCTAACAATTACATATATTCTAACCTCTACCTCTCAGCAAATATTATGTTTTCATATGACTAGCTCGTTCTTCTGGTCATGGCCTTGATGGCAGGCGACAGTTGGCTTTGGTCCAGTAGTGGTATATGGGTCGTCTTGTATTTTCCCTGCTTCACAATAGTTTGATTAGAGGCTACATGCATAAACTAAAGCAGAAGAAAGACTACATACGTTAGTTAGCAATTTAACTTGTATATATGGCAAATGTATCTTAGTCTATGTGTAGAGGCCCTTTTCATGCGGCCATCTATTTGAAGACTATGCGCTAAATGAAGAAAGCCTGATGCGTTGGCCAAATTGCTCAAGATTTATTCAGGCTCTTTCAAGTTTAATGACGAACTTAGCTAAGAAAAGCTAAAATTTTCCAATTTTTTTAATGTGTAGCATGTGGACTTTGTTGTTTCAATTATTATACGAATATTAACCATGACTTGAGTGAGCAATAGTGTGTTCTGATGAGAGGATGCATCAAAGTTTGCAGTAAGGTGGTGGCTGCATAGAATTTTAAGCATCTGGCCCAAGGTTTTCTCTATTTTGCTTCATTAGTCATTACAATAATCTTCATTTCATCCGTATCTCTCAATTACTGATGCTAGCATGCGGGTTGTTCTCGTGTGACTTACAAGATTAGTTTGGTTCCCCAGGAGCTTGGGCTTAAGTTGGCCGTAAATGAGTTTTCGTTTCACTTATAGCTTACTCAAAACTGTCTTGATCTTGTTGAGATTTGAGAATGGTCTATGGTGTTTTTACTTTTTAAGTTGTTATCAAACTAGATATTGATGGTCGTAAATTGATAATATTGCTTGCAGTAGATCATATTAGGTGTGTAGTCGTAAGGACTATAGATTAGATAAACACCAGTCTTCTAGACTGCTTAGTAAATGAAGGAAATGTAATTCCAATCTGAAAGGATATTCCACTGTTTTTACAAATGCAATAGCCTAAAGATGAAATCGTCTAACTACCCACATATATATCTAACCTCCAATTCTGAAGTTATGGTCTAGTACAGCTACCTCATTCTTCTGTTCATGGCCTGATGATGGATGATGAGTTCCAGTTGGGTTTGTCCCTTGATGGTGGACGATGATTTCCGTTTGGATTCGGTCCAGATGGTGGTTTATGAATCTTTTCATACATACCCTGCTCCACAATAGTTTGATTAGAGACTCCTTGCATAAACTACTGCAGAATAGAGACTCCATACTTTGTAAGACTTACCAAATTAGCAAGAATGTGTCCTCTTGTTGATCTCAAAGAGTAGAACTCTGAGCTTTTATTGGACTTACCTGCGATAGAGAAGCTAGAGTTTAGACCCGTTGATATACTTGCCTACTAAAATCACGTAACTGTTTTGTATAGGATATCCCGGAGTTCAAGAAAATAGAAAAAAAACACGACTTGCTTCAGCTACCACATCAGGAAAAAGAAGAAAAAAGTGCATCACATTCATTTATTAGTGTTTCATTAGCTGTGAAGAGTTGCAAACTTGCCTGCTTTTATAGCTTGAACCATGGGAATGAAGTTATAATCGTGTCGACATGCTGCTGCCCATATGAGAAGAAGGTAGAGCAGGAGCTCTGTTCTCTTCATCTTTAGCATTGGAATGTTAAGGTGGATAGGTGCTGCAGAAGGTGAACTTATAAGTGAGGAAATGATTTCCAATATAGGGGGAGATTATAGGCAACATATAATTGGTAATCATTACTAATCTTGAAAACATGGATTGTTAGATAAAGTTGCTGGGGTATCCTATGCCCATTTTTATGTAACAAGTGATAAGATGAGGAATCTGGCTCCTCTCATTGTGAATTGACTTCTTGCTCAGTCATCATTGTGTCCATGATGAATTACAAGTCATAGCATTATTCTCCCTTTTGAGTGCTCGTACCATGTTGGTGGATTTGTCGGCCTTCCAGAGGTGGATCTAGAATTTGTAGAACATGAGTGCACCACTAAAGAAAAAAAGAGAGAAAAATCGATTTCACAGAGTGGATAACTAATCATTCAATCAAGTGTTTCATTTAGATTTTCCCGAGTTTTGCAAAGAGACCATGGGTTCACGTGCATTATAATTTTCAACATAAATCCACTTTTGTATACTTTCCCTCTGTCCCATCACCAACACTCAGCTTGAGGACCTGCTTAAAATGCACGAGACTAAGGGGTTGTCTGGTAGGGACATAAGAATAGTACTGAATAAGGTGTATTAGTAATGTCTGGATTAATTGTGTTGATAATATTTTTTTATCAAAGGTTTGCTTTGTTGTATTAAATGTGTTAGAATAAAAATGGTACTCGTCTCATTTTATGGGACATTTTTTTCTTGTTAGTCTGACCCCAAAAAATAAATGTCACTTTCTTATTAGTTAGAAACAATTTAACTTTAAAACTTTCTTTTTACCCTTGATGAATTTGTTTTAGATCATAAATTTCAAAATTCTTTCTTTTTTACTTAAATGTCGCGTCAAGTCAAAGAATATTACATCAATGTGAAGAAGCGAATACTACCGAATAAGGTGTATTAGAATGTGAGTGGTACTAGTATTGTTAATGTCATGATTTAGTGTTTACTACGTATAACAATAATATTGAATAGGATATATCACTACCAAACAAGAGATTACATAATATAAAAATTTGTACTCATATTACTTTCTCTAATACCTCCCATCAAACGACTCTAACAAATGTTTCATGTAAATTTTAAATTAAAGCAGTGTAGGGATTAGTACTTAGTAAAGCTATAAACAGATGAATGAGGGAGAGAACCTGTGTGTGTTTGGTATGGACTTCTCTAGAAATTTATTTTAAATTTTTCTATGTTTGATCGGTTAAAATGTTTGAAAAATATTTTTATAAAAAAATAAACTCTTTCCAAATGAGGAAAATGACCTCCATAATGATAGTAGTAAAAATAAGTTGTCCAATTGACATTTCAAATTTATTACTTCTTCCGTTCAACTTTACTTGGCCCCTATTGACTTGGCACAGGGATTAAGAAGTAGTAAATGATAGGGGTAATTTTACCAAATCACCCTTTGAATATAATTAATGCAATATATTGAAAAATATAATAGGGAAAAACTATAATTAATGACAAGGGTAAATTAGGAACTAAATATAAAATTATTTCTTGATTTTATAAACTGAACAAGCAAAATAGTATAGGGGTAAAGTAAAGATGGACAGAGGGAGTATCTCTTTCCATCCACCCAATAGCCCAACTCCCATTCACTTGACATTACAAGTGACATTTCGGTAAGTTTCTCAAAAATCTATCTTATTTTTCATGAACCCGTCTAGGTTAGTCAAATTCAAGTAGCTTTGAAGCACAAGATTTTGAAACATACTTGTAAATGCTAAAGTTGAATCAAATTATTTTATCGTTGACATATTTTTTATACTAGTTTTTGTGCACATATATTTCATTAACTATATTTAAAAAAAACTCGAATTCTTCTGAACTTGTAGAGGACTTCATCATTAAAAAAAAAAAAGAGGAAATTATATATATATATATATACAAAAAAGTAGTCCATATTTTATTTACATAAAAAATAGGTCAAAATCATCGAAACTATACAATATGATTTGTATACACTTCTATACAATGTATATTACTTATATATGGGTTATACACAAAATATACATTATGATACACAAATATACATCGACTATACATGTCTATACAACGAGGGCTATTTTTTTTGTAATTTTTTAAGTTTAGTGTCTTTCAGTGTAATTTTACCAACAAAAAAAAACTGTTGTGGCTAATTTAAGTAATTTCTTTTAAAATTAAAGAATGAAAACTTAACAAAAATAAGTGGTCAACTGAAATCTATTGAATCCAAATTTCATTACTTTAAAAAGTAGAATTTAGGAATGGAAATTTTTTGTGGCTAAACAATAAAATTTGTCTCTAATCCTTTTTAGAGACAAATATTTATTAGTTAGGAGCAAATTAGTGATGGATTAGCAATGGTGTTCATAGCTAATTTTAATTTTTAAAAATGTTAGTCACGCTCAATATGGATATCAGACATCGGATGAAAAATTATTTTTTAAAAAGGTGACTTTTCTGCCTACAATGTCACCACTTATACCAAAAATTTTAGTTGTTCGATTAATTGACTGTTTGAACTTTCACCTCATTAATGAGAGTTTGATTCTCCATATAGTAATTCCCGTCCCCTTTTTCCTTTAAAAGAAAACTCTTATACTGGCAAAAAATAAACAAAGGAACTTGGAGGTTTTCTTGGATAATTTTCTTTTCCAACTTGACTCAAAGATTTATGGTTCACAAAAAAAATGAAACACAACTGATGATCTATCTTAGAGGTGATAAAATTAATCCATAAAATTATTATAATTCGTCCAACTCATTTAAGTTTGAGCTGATTATTGATTCATTCGTTTATTAACTCAATCCATTAAAGTTTAGAGTGATATCTAGCCTGATTTGATTCATGGAAAATTTTTTAAAAAGATATTTTTTAATTTGATATGTTATATATATTCATAATTACTAAATAATAATTTTCTAAGGTACTAAAAAGAATCAATAAAATAATAAAATTTAGGAAAAAATACGTGGATAAACAAACATATATTAGTTAATTAGCTAACATAACTATAGTTTGAATTAATTACGATTCGCGACAAACATCTAACTGTTATTACAATTTGAGTTTTGTATAGTTCATGTGATTCATACAAACGTCGTGTGTGATTATACAAAAAGCTATGCACGAATCAAATAGTATAGTGAAGCATACAAACACTGTGAATTGTATAACAAATTATACAAATATTGTGCATGAATTGTGTAGCGAAATATACAAATGTTATTCGAAAATTGCAAATTGTATAGCGAATTATACAAACGTATACATGTGTTGTGCGAATTATACAAACATTGCTATAACTATATTTATGAAATGTAATCACCCAAACTATAGTTATGGAACATAATTAGACTTTATATGTTTGTCATTTATGAAATTTACTCAAAAATTTAGTAGGAGTCGGATGAGTTAGATTATGACTCACTTTTTAGCCAATTTCAATCCAACTTATTTTAGTCCAAATAACTTTTAAGCAGATCAATAACCCGTTCAAATTTAATTCAATGTATTTTTTTATTTTTTTTTACCCATAGTTGATTTTGTTAAGGGATAATTACATGGGCTAACCATCCATAATTTTTCTTTACATTTTTTTTAGCCCAAGTTTATTTAATTACTTAAAATAGCCCTTTTGGCTATTCCTTGTTTTCCTCCTCTTTTTTCTCCTTTTTTTCTTTTTTTCTTCTTTTCTTTTTTTGGTTTTTTAAATTTTTTTAGGTGGTGGGTGAAATAACATCATTTTTATTTGTCGATTTGACTTTTTTCTTTTTAATTTTTTTAACATAAAAAAATTTAATATTCAAATTTTTTGTTGCTCTTTTTTTAAAAGTTTTTTCCCTTTTTGTTTTTTCTTTTTTAGGTGGTGGGTGAATTAACATCATTTTTATTTGTCAATTTGACCTTTTTTCTTTTTGATTTTTTTAACATAAAAAAAATTAATATTCAAAATTTTTATTGCTTTTTTTTAAAAGCTTTTTTCCTTTTTTATTGTTTCACTTTTTTTGTGAAAAAAATGAATATTTATGTCGTTTTATTATATCTTATTTATTTTTTATTTATTAAGGTTGGAATGCATGATAGTCAAATAAATATCAATTTCAATACATTATATAATTGTTTATACAATATTGATACACGATTGTGCATCATTTATATAATGTCGATACATTTCATACCTATTTATACAATATCGACACAAATTTGTATATAATTTATACAATATTGATACACGTTTACAAACTATTTATATAGTATTGATACATGCTTATACATAATTTATACAATGTCAATACATTACATAACTATCTATACATATATTGATATACGTTTATACACTTGTATACATAATCAATGCATGAAAAAAAAATTATTTGAAATTTTTTCTATATATATAAAGCCATAACAAAATAGCAATAAAATAAATTTAAAAAAAAAATTAATATAAAAAGCCACAACAAAATAAAAATAAAATAATTTTTTTTATACATAATTTATACAATGTCAATACATTGCATAACTATTTATACAATATGGATATACATTTATACACTTGTATACTGAATCGATACATGAAAAAAATAAATGAAAAGATTTTATTTGAAATTATTTC
>JBCEWC010014473.1:0-14355 GCA_038996855.1 Solanum aculeatissimum
TTGTCTTAAGAGATTCAATCCACAAGGACGTAGGTAGCTTTGAGCTACTCAGTATACTACACACCATGTCCAATAATGTTTGATTTCTTCTTTCTGCTGCACCATTCTGATTTGGAGAACCAAGCATGGTGTATTGGAAAACAATATCATTTTGTTCAAGAAACTCAACAAACTAGCCTTGTTCTTGTTCATTCTTAGTAGTACATCTACCGTAATATTCACCACCCCTATCAGTTCTCACAATCTTAATTTGTTTTCTATATTGTTTCTCTACCTCAGCCTTGAACACTTTAAAGGCTTCTAATGCTTCACTTTTATTATGAAGCATGTGAAGATACATATAGCATGAGTAATCATCTATAAAGGTGACAAAATATTTTTTACCATGTGTTCATGTCTGGACAACATATATATGAATGTATGATTTCTTATATGGTTGTACTCCTTTTGGTATCTTTCTTTGACTTGTTAGTTAGCTTTCTTTTAATGTAATCACAATAGTATCAAAATCAGTAAAATTTAAAGTATTAAGTACTCCATAATTTACTCATCTCTTAACTCTATCTATAGAGATATGTACCAATCTCTGATGCCATAAGATAGAGGAATCTTTATTCATAACACATCATCTGGTGCCAGATTAGACATGTATAACATTATGAGTGAAATCATTTTGTAAATTAAGAGAGAAAAGACCATCAGACAATGTACCATATCCAGCAAGTTTAGATTTATAGAATAGTTTGGAATCACCTTCTTAAACAAAGGAATATTCCAAATGTACAAGTTTTGATATTGAATTAAATTTCTAGAAAAGCTAGGAACATAAAAGGTCTTTTCTAACTCTAAAATAAAGCCATCATTAAGAACTAAATTTCATGTTCCAATAGCTTCCACATACGACTACATCTTGTTTTCAGAATAGATGTTACACTCAGCTCCCATTGGCTTCCGCAGGTTTCCTAAATCGTGTAAGGAATTTATAATATGGATTATAGAAGTAGAATCAACCCACCACATGTTATAATTAAAAACAATCATATTAGCTTCATAAAAACAATGGAGATTGAAGTACCTTTCTTAACAAGTCATTACTGAAACTTGACATAATCCTATCTTATGTGCTCCTTCTTTTTACAAAAATGATACTTGGATTCTTTTTTAATGTCAGTTTCAAGTGGTGCCTTTCCTTTCCACTTGTTATTGGCTTGGTTAGTCTACTTTCCTTGAGTAGTCATGGATTCTCCTATTTCCATCAATAGTCAACCTTTCTCTTGAATACACATGGCCATAAGTGTATTAATATACCATTTATCCTTATGTGTGTTATAAGAGATCTTAAAGAAATCATACTGTGAGACCCTATGTTTCTTATCTTGCATAACATACATAATATGGTGTATTATATAAGATGACTATGATTTTGTAGGGTACATTAGGAGAATAAGGATACAAATTGGTGGTAATAATAAGGAGCTAAGTTTTTAGGTCAAAGTAATCCCTTAAGCAAAGGTTCAGGGTTAAAGAAATGGCTCAGGAAGCACCCTGCCCTTTCGAAATAGTTAAATTAAGTTGCACCTTTTGAATGGGACTAAGAGTGTCTAATTTTCTAATAATAGAACATTAAAATGTATTTTAATAGCACAATGGTCATATGTTAAGTTTAGGAATCAAGAAATTTGCGAGACAAAGGTTAACAAAAGTTACCATAAACTTCTCTAAGAAATCTTTCTTAACTTTGGGTAAAATGTCTCAAACCATTTCTCTAAAAATATAAGGATTTAAATGGGCCATGACCTACCAAATCAAAGGTCTAAGAGTCCAACTTTGGAGTAAAAAGTTATAACTGTTTAACCATAGATTGTCCGACCAGAAAATGGGATCGGTTTAAGAAAGTCGGCAATCCAACATTTTAAGACCATAAAACATTTCTTTTACATTCCAAAATAGTGATGAAACTGAAGAGAGGATTCCTATAAATTTCTTGAGTGATTTAGGTTTTAGCGAGTTCTACTGTCAAAGTTCACCCTTGTGCCTAGAAATTCTTTCTTTACACTTTACAATCATTTTCTCCTCCTATTAGTTGTGTTTGGAGCTATTTTTAGAAGATAGTAAATTGTTGTTCTTGTTGGTTCTTCTAGATTTACAACTATTTAAACAGTAATAATGATAGAACTCTTTTATGATCATTTTTACGAAGTTCTATGGACGTTTCATTATGTTAAGGTTATATGGCAATAATATTAGTTTATGCTCAATTATGAACTATTTATAGGTGTGTATAAGTTGCATAAATATAGTGATTGCGAAGCTTAGGACATAAGAAACAACTTTAGTGAAAAAACTTCGGGCATTCAGACGTTCATTAGAGAGGTATGTTAAGGCTAAGCTCTGTCCCTCTTTTTAGCATGAAATCTGGGAAATTCCCAAAATGTCAAACATGATATTTTACTATTCTATTGCTGGAAAGACCTTCTATAAAAGGCATTGGAATTGAAGTTGAGTTATTTTTATGATGATATTAGGTTGATATTTCATTTATTTGATCAAACAGGACATTTGGTATCCATATATCAATTTATCGGCTTTCCTAACTATATGTTCATGTGTATGAGTTGTTACTCTTCTTTGTGTGGTGTCACTTTTAAAAAAAAAAAGAAAAAGAGAGATTATGAAGGAAATTTAGTAGTCATAATCAGTCCTCCTTCCTTGCTAAAACTACATTTAAAGAATTTAAAAAGTAATACGTTGATTTTTAATAATCTCAAACATAAGTCTCCCGTTTAAACTACTAAGACACTTGGTTTTCTTAAATACTTTCTTTTACTAATTATCAAGGAACCAAGTGTAAGCGTTAACTGAAGAAACTTAAGCTCTTTATGAACATCTTCAAAGTTAAGGTAGCATTTAGAAAATTGAGTAAGTTTTCAAACTTATTCGAAAGACGTATAAGATTCCGCAAGTCAAGTGTTTATGTTACAACGGTGACTACGACATTATTAGAATAAGAGTACCAATGAGCCAAGATTGGCTAAATTCCTATTATGGCTTACTATGCGCATTTAATGTTCATATCATACATGACATGCTACGCATGGACTTCGAGCTGTAATCGAAGGTAAGGGGCCTATTTTCCATGATTGGATATATATATATATATTATATAGATGGCCACAAGTTAGCAAATATCATACCGGTTAGATATCAAAAAGGATCATCATTTCTAGCATTTGGTTGGGTATGTCATGCATTTGTATCTATATATATGTATTCACGATATGCGATTACTTCAACATACCATGCATATTTGATCATTAAGAGGTCGAGTGTCAGGCATGAAGGTTATTTGAATTTAGGTTATAGGTGGTATTTCTATTATCCTTTTTACTACAACTATTTATCATTTTACTTTCTGCCCTATATACCTGTATATTTTTATTCGTACTAATATCCCATTGCCTGGGGATGCTGCATTTTGTTTCATGCGTGCAGATTCAGGTAGGGATTCTGATCAACCCCTCTACTAGGATTCTAGTTCAATTGTGAGTTGGTAAGCTCCACATCTTCCTAGAGCTTTCATGGGATATCTGCTTTTGTTGTACAACTGGGTATAGTTGAGGCCCTGTCCCAGTAGTTCTAGTGATTATCTTATAGGCTATTGTGGACATGGTATTTTGGGTTGGGTGTTTTACAGCTTTTCATCTTGATCCATAGGCTTGGCATGTATATATATGTATGTGTGCATGTACCTCTATGGTTGTATCCTTGTTGTCTAGCTAGTACTTTATCATTTTGTCTTATCTACCCTGGTGTATATGACTTATTGTTAACTAGGTCATGACTTAAATAGTCCAGGCTTAGTTTTTCAAGTGTTATGTTGCCCGCTCTTTTGGCCCCTAGTGTAGTAAGCTAGCATGTTCAATGGCTTACTTGACTAATGACAGTATTGAGTGCTAGTTGTGCCTCCCCTCCTTTTGGAGCGTGACAAATATGGTATTAGAGCAAGTCGTATCCCAGGGAGTCCACAATGTCGTGTTTAGTAGAGTCTTGCTAATGGGTATA
The DNA here is from genome assembly GCA_038996855.1 of Solanum aculeatissimum. Lineage (NCBI taxonomy): Eukaryota > Viridiplantae > Streptophyta > Magnoliopsida > Solanales > Solanaceae > Solanum > Solanum aculeatissimum. Next base: position 4,063 of record JBCEWC010014473.1, read on the forward strand.
TTGTACACCACACTTATAATCATAAGAGTATGAGGAATTTAGGAATGGTTGCATTTCTTTCAATTAATAGATCGTGCTAGAGAGCAAAGTTGTAAGAACATATGAAATATAAATCATATTTTATGGTTTTTATCTAATAAGTTGCCTACGCTTAGGAGATGGCACACAAGGAAAGGTACCAGTCATTCTTCACTAGGTCAGGTGAATATATTTCCCATGGAGGCACATAGTAAGTCTCCAGTACCCATAGTACTAGCTTCTCCAGCACCTGTTGAGGCCTAAGGAGATGCAGTACCATAGCTCTTCCAGTTCTAGTAATACTTAAGACAGGTAAGGAAGTAGACCCCCTCCAGCACCTATTGTTCCCCCACCAGAGACTGGATGTAGGGGATGAGGGAGGCAGTTTAGCTATTGACTAGGATGGTTTCTATTCATGAGAGATAACTAGAGTCGGAAGCAGACGCCAGAAGAGATCGGATAGAAGTTTGAAGGTATGAGAGTTTCTATATTTTCCCTCTCTAGTATTTATGGAATCTAGTTCCACTAAGGATCTCTAGGACTTTATAGACCATATGCATAGAGTATTAAGGGTGATGCATGCCTCCATCACCAAGGTTGTGGAATTGGCTTCTTTTTTACTACGTGATGTAGGCATCTTGTGATATAAGGCATGAGAGAGATCCATAGGGCTTGATGCTTCACTAGTAAAGTAGAAGGAATTCTCTGAGGCATTTCTAGCCTATTACTAGCAACAGGAGGTTCATGAGGCCCGTCTTGATCATTTTATTAGTTTGAGGTAGGTGGATATGAGCGTAAGGGAGTATAGTCTAAGATTTATTTCTTTGGCTAGGAATGCACCAGATATTATACATATCATGATCTCTAGAGTTCATCGTTATGTGGATGGTTTAGGGTATCATCTGATTAGAGACTGCAAGATAGAATCTTTAAAGGATAACATAGATATTTCCCGCATGTAAGCTTCTGCTCAGAGTACAAAAGACATTGTCAAATTTGTGAGACACACAAGAATAGGGAGCAGAGTAAGAGGGCTCATACTATGGGGTCTTATAAGGAGCCAAAAGGCGATTTCAGGCCTTCACTTCATCGATATCCACCTCGGTCAATAGGTAGTTTCCCATCACAGATGTAGGGCCAGTGATTTAATCATTATATTCAGTCAGAAGGAGGGCAGAGCTCAAACTGTAATGAGAGATGTTTATAGGAGCATTCTACATAAATGAGACATTGGGCAGTATAGAAAGGGTTCAGGTGCATGTTACCATTGTTGGAAGATAGAATATTTTATTAGCCAGTGCCCGTGGTTAGGTAGTGGTATACCAACTCAGCCTTCAAGATCAACAACAACATCTTCATTCTCAATACGTTCTCCCCAACCAGATCCAAATTCTACTCAAGGTCATGGTAGACAGAAAGACAGAGGAGACACTTTAGGTTCTACTGGTAGCCAGAATTGCTTTTAAGCACTCACAGGCCAACAAGATTTAGAGGTATCTCTGAATCTTGTCACAGGTATACTGACAATACATTCTCATGCTATTTATGCACTAATAGATATTGTCTCTACATTTTCATATATTACTCCATTTTATTGTTGGTAAGCTTGACATGTGATCTGAGTTATTGTCGTAATAAGTTGAGGTATCTACGCCGATTGGCGACTTAATTATATCTAGTTACGTTTATTGAGGTTATATGGTGTTAATTAATGAATGTATAACCTTTGTTGATTTAGTTGAATTGATTATGCTAGATTTTGATGTTGTTATGGGTATGGATTGGTTGATAGTTTGTTTTGCTAATATTCATTGTCGTGCAAAGCTGGTCTGCTTTTATTTTCTAGGTAAGTCTATCCTCGAATGGAAAGGTAATGCTGCCACATCTAGAAGTAAGCTTATTTCTTACCTTAGGTCTTGAAAGCTAATTGCTAACGGTTGTATATACTATCTAGTTTGTGTCAAGGATATTGATAAGGAGCCAGTGATCATTCAACCAATCCCTATTGTGAGTGATTTCCCAATGGTATTCCCTGATAAGCTTCTAAGAATTTCCTTGAAAGGGAAATCAATGTTACTATAGATTTGCTTCTTGATACGTAACCTATCCATTCCTCCTTACAGAATGGATCCTGTAGAGCTAAGGAAATTGAAGGAACAACTGAAGGACTTACTTGATAAAGGCTTTATTAGGCTATGTACATCACCATGGGGTGTTGTAGTGCTCTTTGTTCGAAACAAAAAAGGCTCCTTACAGATGTGTACCGATTACAGACAGCTAAATAATGACACTATCAAGAATAAGTATCATCTTATGTGGATTATTGACTCGTTCGACCAGTTGTAGGATGCCAAATATTTTTCAAAGATTGACTTACGATCCAATTACCACCAGTTGTGAGTCAAGGATGTTGATATTCCAAAGCCAACATTTATGACGAGGTATGGTCATTTTAAATTCCTTATTATGTCTTTCGAGCTTACAAAGGCCCCAACAAATTTTATGGATCTAATCAATCGTTTCTTTAAACCATTCTTTGATGAATTTATGATTGTTTTTATTGACGATATCTTGATATATTCACAGTTAGAAATTGAGCATGCAGACCACTTGCGAGCTATATTATACTCTCCACAATAATAAGTTATATGCTAAATTCTTTAAATGTGAATTTTGGTTTAACTTCAGTGCTTTTCTAGGTCATGTTATTATTGGTGATGGTATCAAGGTTGATGGACAAAATATTAAAGCAGTGATAACTTGGCCAAGACCCTTGAATCCGATAGAGGTCCATAACATTTTAGGCTTGGTAGGATAATAGAAGGTTTGTTGAGGGATTCTCTTCTATCTTTGCACCATTGACAAAATTGACACATAAAGAAACTAAGTTTCAGTAGACTGATGCATGTGAACAGAGTTTTCAAAAGCTAAGGAAAAGGCTTACCACCACACCTATCTTAGCTCTTACAGATGGTACCAAAGGTTATATTGTATATTGTGATGCCTTGAGGTTGTGTTCTTGTTTAGCATGGTAGGGTTATTGCATACACTTCAAGCCAATTACAGAAATATGAACAAAACTATCCTACTCATGATCTTGATCTGGCCGCAGTTATTATTTCCTTAAAGATTTGGCAGTATTATTTATACGGGGTTTATATTGATGATTTTACTGACCACCAAAGCCTGCAATATTTATTTAAGCAGAAGGAGTTGAACCTATGACATAAGAGATGGGTAGAATTACTAAAGGACTATGATGTTGACATTTTATACCATCTCAACAAAGCTAATATTGTTGTTGATATGTTTAGCCAGAAGTCCATGGGCAGTCTAAGCCATGTTGAAATTGATAAGGTTAAAATGACAAAAGATGTATGTCAACTAGCTAGTTTGTAAGTGTGACTAGTAGATGCAAAGGGTGGGGGTGTAATTGTTTAAAACATAACATAATCTTTCTTTGTTACTGAAGTAAAAGAGCGACAAAGCGAGGATCCTAAGGTTATGACATTGAGAGAAAGTATTCCACAACAACATCTTTTATTTGAGCTAACTGGAGATGGAGTCCTTAAGTACCAGCGCTGCTTATGTGTGTCGAACATCGGAGAGCTCCATGCCAAGATTCTTTTTGAGGCCTATTATTCTAGATATTTAGCTCACTCTAAAGTGAAAAAAATATATCAGGACCTTTGATAAATCTATTTGTGGAATGGAATAAAAAAGATTTTATAGAGATGGTAGACCAAGGCCCCAACTGCCAGTAGGTTAAAGCAGAACATCATAGACCTAGAGGCCTAGCTCAGTATATTGAGCTTCTGTTATCGAAATGGGACATGATAAATATGGACTTCATCACTGGTTTGCCTCGTTCTCCACGACATGATTCTCTTTGGGTAATCATTAATAGGATGACAAAATATGTTAATTTCTTACCACTAAGAATGACATATTCAGTGAAGTATTACACTAGACTTTACATTCGGGAGATCGTTCGGCTTCATGGAATTCCATCATCTATTATCTCCAATCAAGGCACTCATTTTACAACACATTTTTGGAAGTCTTTTTAGAAGGGTTTGGGCACTCAAGTAAATCTTAGCACCACTTTTTATCCACAAACTAATGGATAGGTAGAGTGTACTATTTAGATGGTTGAGGATATGTTATGTGCCTGCGTGCTAGATTTAAAGGAAGTTGGGATGATCATCTACCTCTTATAATAACAGCTTCCAAGCTAGTATTCAAATGACTCCTTATGGAGAATTATATGGGCAAAGGTATAGGTCGTCGATCAATTGGTTTGAGGTCAAGGAGGCAAAGTTGCTAGGCCCTAATCTAGTCCAGCAAGTGATGTAAAAAGTAAAGCTTGTTAGAGATCGATTGTAAACAACCCAGAGTCGGCATAAATCTTATGCAGATGTTCAACGATGAGACTTAGAGTTTAATGTAAAAGATTGAGTTTTCTTGAAATTATTGTCTATGAAGGGTATCATGCGATTTGGAAATAAAGAAAAGATCATTCCTAGGTATGTTGGACCATATAAGATTATTTGGAAAATCAGCAAGGTGTCATACAAACTTTATTTGCCTTCAGAATTGGGAGCAGTTCATCCAGTGTTTCATATATATATATCTATATATATGTAGTGGAAGTGCATTATAGATCCTTCACGTACTACTCACATTGAATATATTTACATTGTTGAAGACTTGTCTTATGATGAGGTACTAGTGGCTATTTTAGATCGACAAGTAAGAAAGCTTCTAACTAAAAATGTGGCCCCTGTGAAAGATTTATGGCAAAACAACACTAGTGAGGAAGTAACTTGGGAAGTCTAAGAGGAAATGATGAAGTACCCCCAGCTATTTACATCTTAAGGTGAGTCGCAACTAACAAAAATTGGCAGTTGTCGTTTTACAGTAACTTAATCAAATTTTAAATGATTTGAAACTGTAATTTATATGTCTTGTCAAGTAATGGCTATACAAAGCTTAGTAGGTAAAATTTTTAGAAGTTAATTTATGATTTGCAAGGGAAATAGGTATATTCTCAAAAGTAATATTTTGGTAGATGAAAATGCAACCAGGGGACTATTTTGACCCATTTGCAGACAAATATTCTTAAGGGGGAGACTGAGACCCTATGTTTCTTGTCTTGCATAACATACATAGAGTGACATATTATATAAGGTGTATATAATTTTATATGGTACATAAGGATAATATGTCTACAAATTAGTGGTAATAACAATGAGCTAAGTTTTTAGGCCAAAGGAATCCCTTTTGCAAAGGTTTGGGTTACAGAAATGGCTCAAGAAGCACTTTGCCCTTTCGAAAGATTTAAATTAAACTGCACCTTTTAGATGGGACTAAGAGTGTCTAATTTGCTAATAATAGAGTTTTAAGAGGTATTTTATAGCACAATGGTCATATGTTAAGTTTTAGAGTCGAGAAAGTTACGAAACAAAGGTTAACAAAAGTTACCGTATGCTTTTCTAAGAAATCTTTCTTAACTTTGGGTCAAATGTCTCAAATAATTTATCCTAAAATATAAGGATTTAAAGGGATCATGACCTATCAAATTTAAGATCTATGATTTTCATTTGCAATGCACAAAACTGCACATCAAATTAACTTTGGAGTAAAAAGTTACGACTATTTTACCATGGACTATCCGAGCAAAAAATTGGGTTGCGAACTGGGTCGAGTCAAGAAAAGTTATAAGTCAGCAATCCAACATTTTAAGACACTAAAATATTTCTTTTCTATTCCAAAATAGTGATAAAACTGAAGAGAGGGTTCCCATGAAGTTCTTGAGTGATATAGGTGTGTTTTTAGCGATTTCTACCGTCAAAGTTCGCCCTCGTGCCTAGAAATATGTTTTTTACACATTGCAATCATTTTCCCCTTCTATTAGCTGTGTTTGGAGCTATCGTTGGAAGATAGTAAATTATTGTTCTTGCTGGTTCTTCTAGCTTTATAACTGATTTGCCAAGGTAATAATCTTAGGGCTCTTTTATGATTGTTTATACAAAGTTCTACGGACATTTTATCATCTTAAGGCTATATGAAAAATCTACCGATTTATGCTCAATTATAAACTATTTATAGGTATGTATAAACTATATATATATAGTGTTCGCAAAGCTTAGGACATAAGGAACAACTTTAGTGGAGAAACTTTTGACATTTGAACGTTTGTTGGAAAGGTATGTTAAGGCTAAGCTTTGTCCCTCCTTTTAGCATGAAATCTAAAAATTTCCAAAATATCGAACATAACTATTCTATTTCTAAAAATATCTTCTATAAAAGTCTTTGGGATCATACCTAAATTATTTTCATGATGATATTAGGTTGACATTTCATTCGTTCACTAGACATTCGGTATCCATATACTAATTTATCAGCTTTTCTAACTACATGTCCATGTGGTTGAATTTTTACGCTTCTTTGGGTGGAGTCACTTTAAAAAAAATAAAAAAGAGAGATTATGAAGGAAATTTAGTAATCATAATTAGTCCTCCTTCTTCGCTAAAACTGAATTTGAAGAACTTAAAAAGTAACACATTGATTTTTAATAATCTCAAACATAATTCTCATGATTAAACTACTAAGGCACTTGATTATTTTTAAATACTTTCTTTTACTAATTATCAAGGAACCAAGTGTAAGAGTTAAGTGAAGCACCTTAAGCTCCTTATGAACATGTTTAGAGTTAAGGTATCATTCTAAAAGTTGAGTTAAGTTTTCAAACTTATTCGAAAGACATAAAAGATTCTGTGAGTCAAGTGCATATGCTATAACAGTGACTATGACATTATGAGAATAAGAGTACCAATGAGCCAAGATTATCTAAATTCCTGCTATAACCTACTATGTGCATTCAATTTTATATCATATATGACATGTTATGCATGGACTTTGAGCTATAATCTGAGGTAAGGGGCCTATTTTCCTAGATGACTATATATATGTATATTATACAGATGGTCACAAGTTGAACATATGACTTCGATCAGCTACTGAAAAGGACCACCATTGCTAATATTTGGTTGGGTATGTCATGCATTTGTATCTATATATATGTATTTATGGTATGTGATTTCACTCAAGCATACCATGTATATTTGATCATTAGGAGGTCGGGTGTCAGCCATAAAGGTTATTTGAGTTTTGGTTACAAGTGATATCTCTATTACCCTTTTTAATACAGTTATTTATTATTTTACTTTTCTGCCCTACATACAAGTATATTTTTATTCGTACTCACATCCTATTGCATAGGGATGCTGTATTTTATTTTATGTGTGCTCGTTCGGGTAAGGATTATCACCAACCTCTTCACTAGAATTTCAGTTCAACTGTGAGTTGGTAAGGTCCACCTCTCCTAGAACTTTCACAGGATGTCTACTTTTGTTTTACAATTAGGTGTAGTCGGGGCCCTGTCCCGACCACTGCTAGTGACACGCTTAGAGGCTATTGTGGACATGGTATTTTGGGTTAAATGTTGCAACTTTTAGTCTTCAGCCATAGGCTTGGTATGTATATATATGTGTGTGTGCATGTACCTCTCTAGTTGCAGCCTCGTTAGCTAGCTAGTACTTTATCATTTTTGGTTATCTACCTTGGCATATATGACTTATTGTGAACCAGGTCATGACCTAAATGGCCCAGTCTTAGTTTTTCAAATGTAATGATAATCGATATTTTGCCCCTAATCTAGTTAGCTCGCATATTTAATGGCTTACCCGACTAATGACGGTATTGAGTGTTAGTCGCATCTCTCCTCCTTTTACAGCATGACACATACTGTGCAAGCAGAGTATTCAAAATATAGGCACAAGAAAAGTTTCAGATATTTTGACCTCTAGAGTCTTTAGTAGAGTTGCTAAGTCTTTTTCATGATATGCTCATGCACACCTCTCATAATGGTGAGCCTCATTGATGATAATTTCATAATTAAGGTGTTGGCAAGTGCCTTATCTGAAGTCTCAAATTGTTCATCAATAGCCTTCAGTAATGCCTTGACATTATTATATTGTTCGAGAGAACCACCAATACTAGCAGAGAGTTTGGTCTTAATGAACATAACACTCAAATAGTTAGAGCATTTTCATTGTTCATGAAGGGCAATCTCATCTTGAGTGTTAATTTCCTTAATAGGAGGTTCATCCTTCTTGATAGCATAATCAATATAGATACATCCTAAGTGAAGGAGAATTCTCTCTTTCCAGATCTTAAAGTTCTCACCATTGAGTTTGGAAATATCAAAAATATCAAGAAAAATTTACATGTGGACTAAATTTTTAATTCAATTCGATTCACACTTTATGATAGAATTATCAATTTACCAGAATGATATTATACCATTATGATAAAACTATTAAACCCTTATTTACAATTCCTATGGATAATTATAAAAAAAATATTTAACATTTTATCTTAATTAATCATGTAATTCAATTATAAAGAAATCCAATGTTATAACCCTGATGGTCATTTCTAGTATTTTTTATTTAATTACCATTTTGTCCTTTTCAAAAGTTATTTTGGATCATTTTTGGATAAGTCTAAAGTCAGATTTTGAAAATCTTATAAAAAGTTGGAGTTTTGCAAAAGAAAGAGTTTTTAAAGGCGTAGAGTTGGAATTTTGAGTTTTGAGTGTTGAAATCTAATTCCGTCAATTCCACCAGTTCCAAAATGTCGAATCTGGTCTATGAGAACTTGCAGAACTGAATTCGGAGTTAAAACAGTGATTTTAGGTTTATAGTTGCAATTTTAGTTCATATTGGAGCATAAGTTTGACTTTGGTCAACATTCGGAGTTTGGAAGCTTGTATCAAAATTCTATCAGTTCCAGTGGTTCTGGGTGGTGAAACTAACACTAGTAATTCCTTTGTTGCAATTTTTAGAGCTTCTAAGAATATTTTGAGTTTTTGAGTTTGAAACTAGTTTAAATGATCTATCTTGGGTTTGGGACTAGGGGATTTCGGATTAGAATTTTGACGATTCCATTTAGTATGGATCATCATTTCTGGTAGGATTTCATATTTGGCTTGTGTTCATGGGGTTTCGAACGAATTTTGGAGGGTCTATTTCTTGTTTTAGATGGTTGAGTGTTGTTGATTTGTGTTGTTTCTGGTGCTACCCACCTTACACTCCACGTTCGTGAGTCTGGGGATGCGTTCATGGAGGTATGGCCTATGTGGCCTCCGTGTTCGCAGAGATATGTCGAGAGAACCTCCGCATTCTCGGATCGAGTCCCAGCGTTCACAGAGGGTTGGGAGAGTAAAAGCTCCGCGTTCGCAGAACCTTATCCGCATTCGTGGAGTACTCTGTGTGTTGGACAGTGAACTCTTTTAAAATATATGATTTAAACTTTTTCCACCCTTTTTGATATTTTCAAACTCGTTCTAAGAAAGAATTTTCAATGTTTTGAAGACAAATTGATTGGGTAACTATTTTCTAACCTATTTCATTGATTTATATTGATTAATTGATGATTTCAACTTCTAATTTTAGGGTTTTATTGGTGTAAATTGGGGATTTTCAGGTATGGATTTTCTAAACTTGAAATGTTGATTTCTCCCTCTTCTTAACTCCATTTTCAAAATCATTCTCACCACTATTGAGTTCCTTATTATGTGGAGAATATTTTCATATATTAATTTTCAGATTCTGACAATGTTTTTCAGTATGAGATTTTTGACCATTTTACCCTTTTTCTCTAAATTGAGTCATTTAGCGTCATTAGATTCATTATGTGATTGTGGTGAAATATATGAATAGATTATGGTGATTTGAAGTACTGAAAGAGGGGGAAGGTGGCAAATTCGACTTGATTTGGGACTTTATTTGAGGCAAGTGGACTTCTAACCTTTTGTTAAGTATGAATGAACTATGTATGCTCCTATGTGTGTGGAATTGAGTACTTTGGGGATAGAATTATATTATCGTAGGCTTGATTATGATATGTTGAATATAAAAATTATTCATATGGTGGCTTATTGACTATAAATTAATTATCTATTTGAGATCTTGTAAGTCATTCGATATGGATAGCGGGATGGTGCTTATATTATGATATGATTGATATATTGACATAGTGGTAATATTGAGACACTTGAGAATTTATCAGTTTCTATTGTTGAAATACATGATGGATGGATGGATGGATGATCGGCTTACTTCGGCTCCGATTTTGACCTTTCCAAATGGGTTAGAGGGGTTTGTGGTTTATTGTGATGCCTCCCGTATTGGTTTGGGTTGTGTGCTC
>JBCEWC010014474.1:0-14355 GCA_038996855.1 Solanum aculeatissimum
AAAAATCAAGCTTGCAGAGAATCAAAATGAATTGCTTAAGTTTATTGTTTTTTTGGTGTAATGGTAGTCTGATAGGGTAGGATGTAGAATTGGTAGATTTCATAGGAAACTTGTTATTTACCCTCCGGGGTGGGATGTAAGGTTCCATTCATCATCTTTTCGGATGATGGACTCTTTGAAATGAATACAGTTACCCTTTTCTCAAAAAAGAAGAAAAAGAAAGTCAGAGACTTTTCAGTGGGACAACCTTATCTGCATATAGATAAACAGTTCCAAGCACAACCTACCGCGAACAGGGACTGATCCAGGGGTAGGGTGGGGTTTCCGGAAACCCAGTGACTTTTGGGCAGACACTAAATATATAAGAAATATTTGTTGGGAATCCACTAACAAAGCAAGTACTAGGTCCAGTGGCAGAAATTGAAGCTACCCCATCCTAATTTGCTTGAATCCTCTTGGATACCTTATAGTTCTAAATTCTTTAAAAGTTTAATTTTGAGATCTAACCCATAAACTTCAAATCCTTGACCAGCCTCCTAGCAAGAAGTAAGAAAACCTAGCTACTACCCAATTCTCTACAATAAACATTGAATCTTTTTCTAGTTTTAGATAATCCTTGTAAAAGAAAAATTACCAATTATTGGCATGAAAAGGACTCAAATTAAGTGAATATTTGCAGGATTTATTGTTTAACATTAAGGCATAGAAAGAAATTGGGGAAGGTAGAATATTTTACCTTCTCAAGCTCGTCTTGTATCTCTTGCAGTTTTTCAATTGAAAAAATGAGCTTTTCATCAATGTAGTTTTCGTCTTCCACTTTCTGCTTCTTCCCTTTGTCGACCACCATTTCTTTTGCCAAACACACAGCTGCTTAACTGTTTTTTTCTTGATTCTGCTTAAACCCTAAACGGCAATAACCTGTCACTAATATATGAAAGGTTTTAGGGTTTTTCACAGCCAATAAGTTAATGACACGTCGGCATTTGTGTTTTTTGTCATATGCGTGACAATATACAATTGGAATTATTACTTTAAGTTAAAAAAATAACTGTTGACTTAACTCTTATATCTAAAAAAAAAAAAAAGTAAAAAAAAAAAAACACTTGTTCAGAGAAATTTATTGTTTTTTTCTCAATATTAGTAACCACATTGTAAATTTTCAAAATATAATTAATAAGATTAAATTAATTTAGTAAAATAACTATCAAAAGATTTGGCCCAACAATCTTTCCATTTGGACTTACTAGACTTGATAAGGAAATTAAGGCCCAAAGGCTAAAGGCCCTTTTTATGATGTTTCGAAGAATAGTACTGAGAATTGCATTTCTTTCAACTTTCAAGGGAGGATAAAATTAAAGAGAGAAGTATTTGAAAATATTCTCAACTAGATGAAAAATATTTCATTTTTAAACTATTGATACTCTTAATAACACTCCTTTATTTGACTAAATGAATTTAAATACACCCCCAATCTGTCACGTGACATAGCAAGTGGTTTCAAACTCTTGTAGAAGCATAGGGATCTTAATAAAAAGTCGAGAGAAGTTTTGAAAACACCCCTAAAATTAATGAAAACTTAAGGGCGTATCACTAATGTTGCAAGATCAAGAGTGTATTTAAGTTTAGTTAGTCAATTAAAGAGGTGTTTTTAAGACGATAAATAATTCAAAGACAAAACTATCACGCTAAATTCAAATGGTGTTTTCAATACTTCTCTCAAACTTAAAATCTTATCTTATCTTATCTTTTTTGACAAGGATGCTTATCATTACTTATTGATGGAGATAAACTTTACTACACTAGCACTTAATTATCTCTCAAGGCAGTTGAATATTCAACATGTCATCATTTTAATTATAGTGTCATGATTTCACATATCCCTAATTTCTTGGTTTAATTTTATATATATACACTCTCTTGTTATAGCAAGTTACTTTATTTCTTATGACTACCATTGCAAGTAATTTTAACCTAATAATAATGTTTTAAAAAAATCTGTGCTATATTATAGTTAAACTCTATATTTATTTATTTAATTAAAATAAAAAAGTGAAATAGTGGACGGCAAAGAGATACATTTAAAGCATACGTTGTCGAAATCAACTAAAATGTCAGTCGTCCCCAAACCTTAACTACGACACTGATATCCAACTTCCAATGGTCCTTTTTGTGCAAAACATTCCCATAGCTAGGCCTACAAATTCATTAATGTTACAGTAGGTTGTTATATGGCCCAAAAAAATGACGATCCGTCCAAATCGCCGAGCGTTTTATGTGTCGGGCATAAGATAATTTTATGTTTGGTTGATTTTAGCTCATCATAACATAAGTTATTTTGAAAGTGATCTTCAATTTAGCTCAATATTAGGCCAATTTTAGTGCATTCTTAAGATTTAATTTAATTCAAATTTATTATTTGAGATTTACTTAGATTTTGCAAATGGGTCAGGATTTGGGTCCTTGTATTTTGGTCCCAACTCGGGGTTAGGTCACGAATCCCGATCAAAGCTTAGATCTTGGGTTCTAGGTCAAAATCTGGTTGGGTCTGGTCGAATTTCGAGTTAGGATCAAAACTGGGATTTTGGGTATTGAGTCAGGATTGGATCTCAGGTTTAGGCTGGGGTTGGATTTAGAGTTAGGATTGGATCTTGAGTCCTGAGTCGGGATTGGATCTCAGGTTTTGAGTTAAAGTTGAGTCTTCAACCCAAGTAATTTTTATATTAGTCCAATTCATTTGTTGACTCAATCTATTTTAACTTATTCAATTTCAGCTCAACTTGCCACATTTGACACCTCTTTTGCTACCCATATACAAATAGAAATAATTTCCAATCTCAATTCTTCAGTGCTAGATATAGTCAACACTTGGAGCAGATCTACATGATAACATGTGGTTTTACGCAACCTTACAGCTTTTGTCCACACGTTATATTAAATAATATTAATTTGACAGTTAATTTAAGTATTAAATTTTAAATTCTGAATTTATCTCTGAGTCAATAACAGTAGTATATATACCGCCTTTACATGCATATATAGGTGTATCTAGTAGTATTGGCCAGATTTTCATCAATGCTATACACTAGTTGACACCTATAGCAAATCCAAGAAGTTGCAGGAACAAAACGGAGAAAATCTTTTGAGAATGAATATATTAGTTTGATGTCTTCTTCATGCAATTATGGCCTATAGCGCTATCGCCATCTTTCTTATAATAACTTTGATGACGATAACCACATGACTCCGCATGGTAGTTACCTTCCCCGTCAAGAATAGTACAGTCATATTTACATCCAAATCTGTAGTCCTCACGAATTTATCCGCCTGTCTTATGTCTTATAAAGCTTTTACTTTCTTCTCTTATTCCAATGTGATTCACCAAATTAATGGATCGTGTGCACCCCTTTTTCATAATCTTCCCAGCTTAAAAGCCTCTTAGTCCTTCTGCATGACTTATGCATCCTCATCGGTAGGACTGAGATTTCTAATGCAATCAAGTTTAAATATGTGCGTATCACGTGAACTTATACTAGAGGTTTGATTGAACCTAATAACTTTAATTCATAATCTTGTATTTATCTTAAGAATTCATTAAATATGTACAAATTATTTAGTCTAGAATCCAACAACTTAAAAAAATTAAAATTTTAAACACACAAACTTTAAATTCTGACTCCGCCTCTAATTCTGGCGTGTGATTCAATACTTCATTTTCTTGATTTCAAATCATGTACACCCTTCTTCAGAAGCCTAGGCTCCTCTTCTACGACTCGTCATGCGCCAAATTTGTTAGTTAAGCTAGCCTGAAAACATTATTAATAGCATGCCATGCTACTATCATTTTCAACAAATCATTACGAGTATTTCTTATCAAGTACCCAATATGAAAAAAAAATTGTATCAAACACAAGTATCTCCTTGTTATGTATGTTGGTCAACAGATTTTTAGTCTTGAGGATTATTTGAGTGAAGTAAGACAACCCCATCTTAGTTGTTGGATGGGTACAAAATTGAATGTTGGTACCCAAGTAGCTTTCAAGAACATTTAGGCCGCATGTGGTTTTGTCATTCCCTTTTCATCCTCCCAAATTATTAAAAATTACTATTCTACAACATAAAATATTAAATAATTCTACTTAAAAATTCCCCTCTAAAAATGTCAAAACTCACCTGCTTCAACAGTCCTGAGGAATTGTGTTTTTAAATAGGACAATTTAAACTCTAAACTTTTTAGTTTGATGTCTCAACATGGTACATCAATGCTTATCTATTGTACTTGTTTTGTCTAATATGGTTATTATTTGTGTCAAGTCTTGTTTATTCAACTACTAGAACCAATATATAGCTAGGAGCTTAATGGTATTTCCCTCAGGGACAAATTAAATAGTTAGATGGACTTGATAACTGTGGTGATTGGACCAACTTGGATAGCTAGGAGCTTAATGGTTTTTCCCTCAGGGACAAATTAAATAGTTAGATGGACTTGATAACTGTGGTGATTGGACCAACTTGGATGCACTTTGACTATTTCACCAGATAGCTATTACTTCTCGCGCATATACATTGTATAGTATATAGGCAGAGGTGGAGCTAGAGGGCACACGGGGTTCACATGCCCAACCAACTTTGTCCGTTCTTTGGCTTTATTCACTGAAACAATTAGTACAGAATTGCAAAGTCTCAAACCTCTAAAGATCAAAAATTTGCTAGTGGAACAACAAAGAAGAGAAAGTTGGGAACATCAATCAAAAGTCCAGAGGTGTATCTCAGTTTGAAGCAAGATTCTGTTTAGGTAGGGAAGAAGTCTTTTCACATTGGTGCATGCCAACTATTGGAGTTGGATGTACTGAGTCGTAATGACTAGTGTCGGAGTCAGGTTTTTCATTAGTGTATGTATACATAAGTAAAATTATCTACACCATGTAATAGGTAGTTTGGCACTTCTTGGACAAAGGTGGCTCCGCCACTGCTCGTAAGTAAGGCAAACCTGTCTAGAAAAAGTAGCTTTATTTCTATTAGATGCTCAAATGAAATGAATACCAACTATAGTATCAGGTGAACACAAAAGGAAAGGAAAACATAAACAACCAAGATACCTTTTTTCTTTAGACAAGGGTGGCCTTCAGGTGACAATTTTTTAGAAAAATATACTTTAAACTGGGGCTTTGTTGCCTCTCACTGAAAAACTTCTTTACTTTCTTGTATTGAGGCTGCTGTGTCTTTTCTTGGCAAAAAAAGATAGTCATGATATAAAGCTTTGTTTGATAACAAGATAATTAGTAGTAGGTGCATAGTAGTTAAGTGGATGACAAATTAGCTAAAACAATCAAACTAATTTCTTCTCTAAAGAGACAAGGGAAAAAAAAACAATTTCACATTACTAAGATATTAGAAAGTACAAACACCTAAAATTTTAACTGAACCATTAATTTATTTAAACAATCTTATTCAACATGAAAATACTGATTAATTAGGGGTTAATCATCTTGATTAACCACGCTGGTGATGTTTTGTGTTCTCACCAGTCTTGTATATAGTTTCAACCACACTTACTGCTTTGTGGCTCTTGCAACCTAAAAGACCACCTGGACGGGCTTTTTGATCTTCTTTGCCAACTGCATTCTTAATAGTTTTTGTGTTTGTACAGGCTGCGTTTCTTGGAATAGCGTCACCACTAATGCTAATTCTGTTTGCATCATAATCTGAGATAACTGATGAGTAACCAGCCGCACTGGCTGTGATAACACTCCACTCAATACTGGCCTCACTTGGTGCATACTGAGTTGATGGGGACATGCAGCCAGGCACATAATCACTAGTTTGTGAATTGATGAGTCCATATCCACAGCTAGATATATTCTCAATTTCGAATAAATCAGAGCTAGCATCACTAGCCATGTCATCGCAAACTGTACTGCTTCCGATGGTTGAAGTAGGGAGGTTTTGGGCTTTAGGAATGGCGTCCCAAGTTAACATGGAGAGTTTCCTTTCTAAGTTCACTGCTATGTCTCCTTTTCTCATTTTTCCTGAGCCAAACACTTCTATTGATTTTCTTTGCTCTTCAATGGTTTGATCTTGATCATTCAAGTGTTTTTTGACTACTCTCAATTTCTCATCCACAGGAGCCGTGCCAGAACTTAATGCAAACTGACCTGCAGAATGCTTTGATCCTGGCTGGGAAAGTCCAGGTTCCGAGCTTTCATCCACACAGACTGATTTTTTTCCTGAACAATGTCCTGGGCAACCAAAGCTGGTGAAAAATCTCCTTCCTGCCATCTTCTTCTGGTTTGTTTGATATCTGTTTCTCGGAAGATTTTGTAACAGTACACTTTGGCTATTAAAACTGCTTGCTTCTGAACAGTTGCTTGGATTCCCTGTCCGGGAACTGGGTTTCGGCTGGGGCAGATCCACCATCCCTTTGTTCTTCTGTCTGCCATACTTCACCCCAGTTGTAGGGACAGCTGCATATTCCAGTTTCTTGTTGAAATACTCATCAGCTCCAAATATGCTTAGTTCACCATCTTTCAACTTGGTTCTTTCTTGGTGTTTCTGAGTGCCAACCAAAGTCTGTGGAGGAAAAACAAATGCAATAGTAGGATCTTGAATGGGGGCAGCACCTGAGGTCTTAAACGCAAAGTTGTCTTCTTCTGTCTTGAGATAAGAAGAGAAAGACTCAACGCGAATATTGGCAAGGTTATCTTGAGTGTTATTTGAGGATGGCTTAATAGTAGGTGCCTTGGTAGCTCTTACAGAAAAGGGGTTCTCAGATGGTAAAACAACAGCAGGATAAGGCTCTTCATAAGAACCTCCTAGTTTGTGTAAAAAGCTCTGATCATCAGGGTTGCTGAGGTAACAAGAAAATGACGCTACACGAAGGCTGGCTACATTATTATTGGTTTCCATGGAGACAAAATGCTTCAGGTTTCTGTTGTTTGATGAAAATTTTGAAGAAAGTTTGATCCAGAAGCAATAATTTCTGGGAGGAGCTTTATTGGTTAATATCTTTACAAGTGTGGAAAAGTTTTAAGGCAAGCTTTGAGACAGGAAGGGACAGAACAAAACTCACAAAAGAACAGTTTGCCAACAAACAAGAGATGAAAGACAGCAAAGATTGGAAAGCTCATAACCTGTAAAATAGGAAGGACTTCATAAGACTTGTGAAAACTATAGATCAAAATCCTTATTCAGTGATTTTGAGAGAACCTTTCTTTTTTTAAGTTGGTTTCTTTACAAGCAGCCCTTTATAATTGGCTCTTTCTTGGAGCCTATGGGGTTGTAAATTGTATAGCTTTAAGATGGTGGATCCTACATGTTTGGAGAGGCATAATATTTGACAGTCTTGTCACTTCTTCCCAATTCTCACATGACATGTAGTAGTGATTTTACAGTACCTCTGATGTTTTTTGACTAATGATAAGATCTTCCATCTTTTGACCTTAACAATTTACAGTTTAAAGGTGTCATACATCAATAGAATTATAGAAAGTATAGATATCAATCCGTATAAAATATGTAATAAATGCTAACAGGGTCTAAGAATTGGCATCAGAAAAAGAAGTGGCTCCAAAGAAAACTCAGAAAAACAAAAATAAAGTTACACCACTCAATCAAGTGAGCCCCAAAAGTAGGACACCAGCATTCACATCACAATGAATTCTGATGCATTGAAATTCATTTCTTTACACTAACAACTACTTCCATGATTTAGTTAATTAAATCATTTGGTTGCTCTTTGGTTGTATCAAGATTACAAGCTGAGTGTTTTCTTTTGGCTGTTATGTTAGACATATATCAAGTTTGCCTACAAAGTACAGCAACAAAAATGGAAGAAAATACTGGAGCAGGTGCTTGCGTCTGTATTTATTCCTATATAGATCGAGTTGCATCGATTTTGAATCTTCAATAAGCCATTCAATTTTCTGCATCAATGTTACTACGGTTTTGGTTCCGTGACGTACTGATCACACGATGGTAAATTATACCATTGCATCAAAGCACTCCCTCTACCCAGCCACAGTTAGGATTTGATTGACTAAATCTCATATGCTTTTTTGTTCTCTGTTAGCTCTAAAATCTATGTTATTCAAGATTCTTCAAAAATTTTGACAGGTGCATGTAAGTGTATTATTGGAGGATCTGGTACCGGCTTGATAACATTTTTGGAGAGTCCTAACAACATAGCCTAAAATTGCATTTGGTCCATTTCTAGTCTTGTCATCAATAAACGAAAGATGACTGCACAATTATTTTTAAAAACTCGAAAACATCAAAAGAGATTACTTGATCTTTTACCATAAAACTCAATTACTCAGCTGGAATTACAGAAAAATGCTGGTTAAGATATGGTACAACTGTGGATGAATTAATTGCACCAATGTTAAAAGATAATAAACAAAGATAGGACGAAAGCGTTGTAAGAAAACGAACTTGCTATTGATAACCTACAAATATTTCTGCTCCGCAACTGCCAAAAATGGAAAATGAAAAATGGTTACCATGATAATTATCAGAGTTCTCTGCTTCATTCATCAATTCTGAACTCCAACGTGAAAAAATAATCTCTCTGGCGCCAGTGAACCAAATACTGCAGCATTGACTGCTCTGCTATTATCTGCCAAAATGCTGCCTAGACTATGCTATTCAATCTGAGACAGTTGAGTTGTTATCACCTACAACCCAATATCTTTTGACAGCAAATAGCACCTTTTCAGGGATCAGAGGACCATCTTCATGATCCACCATTTTTGTTTTCCACCTCATACCGGTCGCAATTCTTTTCACTTGGGTGAGGACATCTACATGGTCTCGCAATATGACTGCACCTTCTGGTCGTAGAATCCTATCCATCTCAAGCAGAATGTCTTCAGCGTTACATCTGCATTGATATATGGCACAATTAGCGACTTAAACAAGATCTAACTTGAAGCACATATTGGTTAGGCATTCCTTATTGTTATCATCGCTGAACTAATAGCAGTGACAAATACCGAGTGGATATTGACTAAAATTCTAAGGCGGAACAATATTGCAATCATCTCCCGGATATTAGTATATAGAACTTACTTGTCTTTATATAAACTGAAAACTCCATTTGCATGAATAAGGTCATATGTCCGAGGATACGTAGAGAAGGCTTCACACCTGAATGAAAGTTGGAAAGAAGATGAAGTAAGAAACTTCAACGTCAGAAAAGAGCGTAAATTCAAATCATATGAACGGAAGAGGACAAGGTTCAGTGAATAAATTTGCAATATTAGCAATCACAAAACTCAATTTGTGATATAACATCTCTATATTAAAAGTCAAAACTTTAAGCTGCCAATGTTATCCTATCTTCAGAGAAGGAGCAATGAAATTTTGATGCATTTTTGTGATACAAAAAATTAAACAGTCATATAGGGACTTGAAAATCATCAACTAAATACTCACAAAACTGAGTTGAAATTTAGTGGTGTGATAATTGACTGGTTGAGTATTTACCAGTGTTGGGATGAAAGAGTAATTCAAATGGAGAGGAACAAAGTATAGGGTTCATACAGCCAGATGGGAATAGTTTTGCATTAACAAGTTAATTCCTCAACTGATCGAATTAAAAACATTAATCCTTGCAAGATCTTTCGGTTGCAATTCAGCTACCTGCCTGAACGAATTATCAAACTTTTCACATGTTCGCTTTCTACAGTCCATCATCAATAAAGAAGGAAAGAAAAGGTGGAAGTGATGCTAGAATCCAATGAAAAAGATAGTTTCAGAAAGTTTACCAGTCATGATATATGCCGATCAAGCCTCGTTCATATACAACTCCAAGAGTGTCTGGTTCAGCTATAGTTGGCACAACATTCATGACCCATAATTTGGGTGATTCAAGTGCTGCAGCAAAACTTCCAAGGCCAGCATTCATATCTATTATATTTCGATACCTCCCACTGTTGAGGATTTTATTAACTCTCTTGTAAGAATTCACATGCTTTTTCCATAACTTGTCGTCCTCCTTGAATGACTCAACAGATAATCCAGGGACAGATCCACTTGCTATTCTCGGAGGAACAGTATTAAGTCTATCTGGAAATAACTTAAGTTCCCCACCAGCAACTTCATATGAATTAGTTGTTTCAGGATAAGGAGTTACGCATGCCTCCATCTTCTTATACCTAAAGCCCCAGGATATTGGTTAGTATAAAGTAATAAAGGCAATCAACTTATTTGAATGACCAAATATATCACTAAACTCACAGAGACCACATAAACCTTAAAATCTTGGTGGATACAATGATATGCAATTCAGTGTTATAAAGAATTTTCTGTTTATCATAGAACTATCATCCTCCATAAATCGCTGTGGTTTCAACATCCTTCACTAATTAATACTTCACAAATTACTGACAAAGGAGCTGCAAACTATTTTTTGGCATGGAAAATTCAAACCATGCATAATATAGCTACGCATGACATGAGTTTAAATGAAGTAATGAGGCCAGCCGACCCCGACTTGTTTGAAACTGAGGCTTTGTTGTTTTTGGTGAAAATTCAAAACCATGTAGGTATTCAACATTCTTGCTGGCAGTGAATATAAGATGTAAAACATCGCAAGAAGAAACAACATTCACATATATGCATTGCTGACAACAAAATCTACCACAATGCAATCAAATTCCTGTATAATTCAAAGTTAACTATGAATTAAAGAAAGTAACTAAAATTAAAAGCAAGACTCTATCAAACATGCATCGACTGAAGAAACAATTTCCGTCAATTGGATATTTTGGTTAAATTATAGATTATAAGGTGCAAGATTTTACCAGACATTTGCCGTATTCGAGGATTCACATAGAGTTACACGAGAATCACGTTCCCTGCAGTACTCATTGTTCACTCTTTTTCTCCATATGGCAATCTCACCTTTCTCATGCTTCTTTTCCCAGCAGAGAAGTTCAGCTATTTCTTCAATCTTTCTCTGCTCCTCCTCCAGTTCTTCTTTGGGACGTTGCCACGCTTTATAGTTAGTCCGCCAGTTGATGGGAGGACCTGAAAGTACCCAGTAGCCCCCTGGTCTGAGCACTCGGTCTACCTCCATCATGTACAGACCATCTAATAAGAAAGTAGGATTTTGTTAGGAAACAAACAAACAAATGGAAGCAGCCTTTGATCACCAACTCTATCTTATTAATGAAGTCCTTTCTCTACCCAAAAGAACAACTGGAATAACATCATATAGATATGCATACTGGTGCGGATACTCGAAATTGAATTTGCTCACTCGACTTGGCACCGTCAGAATTAAAAATGTGTGTTGGTTAATAAGGAGAATACTAGGGCCACAAGGCAACTTTGTATTTTCAAAATTAGTGACAATTTTTAAAGATAATTGAGGATGGAGATAGTAGTAAGCCAGTGATTTTATCCTGCATTTCGGTAACTATTGCAAGAGAAGAAGCTATAAATTTATGTTTGCAAGTGGACATGCATCATAAATACAAGCAGCACAATCGTAAGACAAAAGTCTCAAGAACGACAGATCCTTACCATTTGCACCCCAAGGAATCAAACAACGTGAACAATGCGCCATATCAAAAGCTCTAGATGGATATGGCAATTTTATGGTTCCTAGTACACCAATAACTGCTGGGACACCCCTTTCCAAAGCAAATTGAACTTGAGCTTCATGTGAGTCTCTGGGTGCGAAGGACATGGTCAGGACATTCTTCTTGAAAAGGTATGCACCCCAACTGGCAACCTAAGACATCACAAATCATACACAAACATTCAAATTAAAACTAGTACACAACCAAACACCACTTTGGAAAATGAAGGAATTAATCCAAAACTGTATAAAGTACCATTCACAGTCATTAACTCTTAACTAGTATGGTATATTCATTCAAAAAGAGTAAATGTACTAGGCAGATAAAGCAATGGAAAATAATGCAGAATATTGTAGAAAGCTTTGACTCACCCCACATCCAGTATCCAATGCAGTTCGTACTGTACCATTTTCAATCGGTATAACAGAAGCAAGTTGATCAATATATGCATCTGCTCCATTGGGGAACTGTGTTCCACCACCTGGAAATCTAAATACATTGCCTTCATATTGGACCCAATTTTGCACTGCCTTCTCAACTGTTAAGCTCTTATGTGGTGCATTTGCGAAAGGTACATAGTCACGACTCTTTGGCCATGAAAAAGGAGTCATGTATCCTTTTGGGGCTGGAATGAGACAGTGCAGCTTCTCTTCATCTGGAGGACAATGTCTCTCCCTATAGTTCATATTTTCTCGAGGGAAAGTCATTGCTCGCATTTGATCATGACATGGGGTATAATCAATGTATTGCTCGCCACATGGCTCAATCTCCCTGATATCTTGCTTGGGATCGTCGAATGAGGTGCTTTGATTCCCATGGTGAGTTTCATACTCCAAATTGGGAAGGATACCACAGTCCTCCGCCTTCTTTGTTATCTCAAGAGCTATGCTGTCTCCCCTCCCAAAACCGCTTCTCTGCCACACTCCAAGAACATAGAAGAAACAGCAAAGTCCAGCTACAATAAGTAATGATGGTAAAGAGCTTTTATTTCTGTTATCCCCTGGATTTCCTTTTGTTGCCATGATCGACCTGGAATTGAAACTTCACATTTCAGACTAATTAATCAGAAGCAACATTGAAGCATATAAACTGATTCTCAATGAACTATACTCAAAAGGAAAGAAATCATTAATGATGTAACACTGAGAAGCTTGCATTCTTAATTTTTCGTCAATAAATTTTGTAGGTCGCCCTTACTGGGGATTTAAATAGCATCTTGCCAAAATCTAGATGCTATATGTTGTGTTATTTAACTAAGCAAACAGAAAAATATTCAAGTAAACTTCATTTAAAAGTGACTTTACTATGTAGTATATGGATAGTTACTACCTTCTTCTCACTTTTAAGATGAATAAGGGAATAACAAGAAGTGAAATTGTCCTTACTTTAAAGGTAGTGCTTGAAGATTTCAACAAGAGAAAGAATCTACACAATAATCACATATAACTCAAATTGATCTCAAAAACAAGAACACTTATATAACACTTTTATGGTCATCGAACTTTAAAAATTAAACACTTTTACAGCCTGATGCACTAACCATCTCGTGTTCACACAGGGCCGTGGACACCCCTGTATAACACTATATATTAAAGACCTAAAAGACTTTAAAACAAAAGGCAGATTAATAGGAAGCACAATCATTGTAATGCATTCCGAGGCGAATCCAAAATTTAAACACAGCAGTTCACAATTACTACAAATATATGCTTTTCTGATTTAGAAAAAAAACTTTAGGTTCTGTGCAAATTTAAATGAAATCTTACTGGATATGAGTAAAGCAGCAATTTTGCAGTTCCGACTAGATCAAATCATTGTTATTACGAAGAATGGATAAAACAAACAATATAATGGGCATTGGGGTGTTGATTAAGGTCTAAGGGGAAACAATTTACACTAATTAGTTCTTTTAGCACGGATTCCAATGCAGTTTGGGACAAATCCAAAAATCCGATGATTTGAAGGATGAAGAGTGAATGTTATTGTTAGTGTCCGTTAACTAATTACCCTATCGATTATTACGCTTTAAACAACAAGAAGAAACGAAATTCCCCGCGAACCAGGGATTCCTATCAACTCTCAACCAATTAAATTCATTTGTTTACAGTATATATTCTAATTTCAATTAATTTGTTATATCACGTTTTTCACTTTTATATTTTATCTACTTTCGTTTAACAATGGTTTAAAAAAAAGGGATAATTGCGTAATTAGGTAAACATGTAATATGTATTTATGATATACCATATGGTTTGAAAATTGTATTTGTTGATTCAATTATACAAATTCTCTTCAGTGATACAAATATAGTTAGATACGAATTATATTCATTGATACAAATTGTATTTGTTGATTTAGTTTACTCATTGATACAAATTGTATTCGGATACAAATTGTATTTGTTATTACCATTCTTTTCATCGATAAATATGTATATTTTACATATATATATTGTCGAGGATATCTGTAAATAAAAGTAAAAAATTTACAAATCTCATAGTGTAGGTAACTAATTTCAATATATCCACACCGTTTGCAAAATTACAAAAATCCCTTAAAAATGAGATTATCGGGATACACTGCATTTTAGTAGATTCATGAGTACCGATTCATTATAATCAATTTCAGTTAGAATTTAAAACGAAAAATAGATCTAATCCCTAAATTTAAACGAAACAGACCCTAACCAAATCCAACTGATTCACTGAATAGTTTTTGGTTTGTTCATGTGATGTGATGAATCTAATTATTGTGTCGCTATGAGAAAATATGA
>JBCEWC010014475.1:0-11220 GCA_038996855.1 Solanum aculeatissimum
TATGATGGCTTGATCGAGGGTCGATGGGTCCTCTTTCGCCATATCACATCTAGGCCCCTTATTCGGGTCGTGACATAGAGTATGCGGGTCTTAAGGCTCAATTTGATGCATTGCTTGCTTCGGGGGGGAGGGGGGATTCCCCCTTGTCCTGGTGATGTCGCTTTCCCTTCTCGACCTCCTTAATCTCAACCATCTCAATATCCCGTACATGGTCAACAAAGAGATTCGATGGATGAGTCTAGTAGTGAGAAAGATGATGAGGAACATGTAGCAAACACACCGTCACATTATTAAAGTATAGGGTTGTAATTGATATAATCTAAATTCTTTACTTTATGGTTTTTTTATGAGACTTATTATATGTTTTGCCAATGCATGATAACTTTGAAATCTTATTATTTAATTTATGACTTTCATATTTTATTTGCTTAAATTCAAATTAGTTTCAAGTTAATTTTTATATTGAGTCGATAAGATAATATTTAGTAAATGTATTTTGTTGTATTGTTGGTAGCTCTTTGAGTTTGATTTGGCTGAGTAAAATATATATTGAATTAAATGACAGGTGGAAAGCTGCAAAAGCAAAAATAAGCTACCAATTTTTTTTTCAGAAAAGAGACCTCATGAGGTCACTATGCTACATTTTATTTTTCATATTAAAGACTTCATGAGGTCACTTTGCTGCATTTTATTTTCTAAAAAAGAGACCTCATGAGGTCACCTTTCTGCATTTTATTTTCCAGAAAAGACATTTCGTGAGGTCACCTTTCTGCATTTTATTTTCCAGCAAAGAAACCTCATAAAGTCACTTTTTTATCTTGTATGTTCTGAAAAAGTGACCTCATGAGGTTTTTACTTATATGAATTTAAATAAATTTAATAAAGTATAAAGACCTCATGAAGTCTCTTTTTTGTAAATATAAAATAAAAATAAATTATAAAATTGTGACCTCATGAGGTCTCCTTTAGTAAAATATAAAGTAATAAAATAGCGACCACATGAGGTCTCTTTTTTGGAAAAGTCAGAAAAAAAAAATTAGCGACCTCGTGAGGTCTCTATTTGGCGACCTACAAAAACGCTACTTGCATTTTAGCGACCCAACGTTGAGGTCTCTTTTTTTGTAAATCAGGTCGCTTTTAACAATTTTTTTGGTAGATACATTGTTAAAAATGTAGGGTCTAGTGTTCCTCTTTCTTCTTGAGGCGATCTTATGGCTATTGAAGATCATGTGGTGAGTCCTCATGCTTCAAGAAAAAGTCAATGATACTGCCTATGTTTGATTGTTTAGCTTTTATTGCTATTGTGAGACTATGTCATTTCATTACTTTTAAGGTTGATCTAGGGACATGTCCATAGCCCCGCCTATGCTATGTTTAGAAACATGATTGGAAATGTGTAAAGTGTCTATGACCTATATTTCTTTGGACTAAGTGGTTCTTTCTCTTGTCATGTTGATATGATGCTGATACCCCTCTTCCCATATAGCTAGTGATTAATGCTTTTATTACCTTATGAATGCTTAATGATACGTCAAGATGGCTTGGTTGGGGTACTTCGGGGTTTCAATCATTGTGTCACGCGTAGGGCCTAGCTTGCATAGAGACATCATCAATGCTATAGATTTAGCATCAATCAGTACAAATTTATCTAAAGAAATCATAAATTAATCATAGATGACCCTTTGGTCAGAGCTCTGATACCACGAATGTAATCAATATGAGTTAAGAAACTTTTTAAAAATTTAAGGTAGAAAAAGCTAACATGATTGTGATAATCTCTTTCCTTATTCAATTATATTGAATTATACAAGGTATGAAGTTGTTTATATAGTTTTGTAATAGGCCTTTTAACTCAATTGTAGTTAAAGACTTTTTGCAAATTAGTTAATTAACTAACTAATAAATAGACTAACTAACTAAGTCAATAACTATATAACTACTCTTAATTTATCTCAACAAGTTGGTAGTCTTGAAGATGATCACCAATATTACATTATGCGTGGATTAACTGGATTTCATATTTGGATTGCCAAATCTATCAGGGTTAGGGCTCCAAGAAGCAGTTGGTAGGACTGCATTGGATTTTTGACCGAGAATTACTTCTAAAGATTTTGTCGTCATGCTTTGTTATATCCATCAAACACGTTAGTTCATTCACCAGCAACATCCCCATGGGGGCGTGCATGAACACCAGACGTGCATAAGTATGAAAAGTTATTGTTTGGTACCGAGTGTTCTAAAATGTATGGAGACTAAAAAATTGTTGTGTATTCAATAAGTTCAATTTTATGTCTCCCAAGTAATTCCTTTATCAAATATTTCTTCTGTCTTAATTTATGTGACACTATTTTCTTTTGAGTCAATTTAAAAAATAATGACACATTTTTATATATAGTAACAATTTAACTTTAACAATGTTCATTCCACCCTTAATAAGATGATTAATAACCACACAAAGTCTACACATTGTTTTAGATCACTAGTTTTAAAAGTTTTTTTTTATTTTCTTTAATTCTACGTTAAGTAAAAAAATATCATATAAATTGAAATAGAGAAATTAATATTTTAAGGTTATGCATATCTTGTTTCCTCCTGTGGAAATAGAAACACTTTATTAGAAATGCTTAGGGCTACCTTATTTTATAGAGAAGTTCTTAAAGTTGAAACTTTTGCCCAAGAGTTTCTAACATATCTGTGTCTATAACTCCATCAGATACATCCCTTTTGTACTATAGAAGATTATTAGGTTTTTCCCCTACCACTTCCCTGTTACTAGTTTGTGAAATCGATGATTGTTCACCATGACACTTGAACAACTGTGATTGAAGATAGTATCTACATTAATATCTGTTGTGCTAGCTCTGAGCATATGTATTTGAATTTCAACAAAAGAAAATTGGATGTTGATGTTTAGAGGTGGCAAAATCGTTAAGTTATTTGGGTGCCTATTCAGATTTATTCATTTTAAATGAGTTGATATTATAGGTGGCAAAATCGTTAAGTTATTTGGGTACCTATTCAGATTTATTCATTTTAAACGAGTTGATTACCCAACTCATTTAAGATGGATAAAAAATAGGAGGAATTGGAAATTGGGGGGGGGGGGGGGCAGGGGGGAGGTAAGTAAAGTTTTTTTAATTTTCTAAAAAGTAAATTAACTTTTTATTCAAAAAAATTACACTTAAAAATGATTTACATTTTTTTTGGGTAGGGTGAGGGTGAGGGATGCTTACGGAGGGTGGGGGTGCTTGGGGGGTGGGATAGGGGTAAAACAATTATTATTAGTTTACATTTTTTTGGGTCGCGGGGGAAGGGGGTCTGGGAGCTTGGGTAGGGGTAAAAATTTTAAATTTTGTTTTTAAAAAAAATGATTTTTCTTTTACATTTATTTTGGGTAGGAGGTGTTCGGGGTGGAATGGTGGGGGGCTCGGTGTGGAGTGGTAGGAGGTAAGAAATGGCTAAAAGAATTTATTTTTGAAACTTTTAACATGATCCCTACTATAATATGAATATTCATATTTACCCATATTATTCATTGGGTATATAACTCATTTTTATCCATTTAGAATATGAGTTGAGTTGGATTTTTTTTATCTATTTTTACTTAATTCATATTTGATCGATTTATATTCGACTTGATCCGCTCGTTTATCGATGGCTGTTATGTTTTCAAAGCAAACTCAACTTTGTTGGCTGACAGGAGTCGGCCTTTTTGCTGGCCTACAGGTAGTTCCCCTCAAATACTTTGTTGGGTTCTGATTTTATGCTAAATGATTTTAGAGATCCTTAAAACTAAGAACAAAATATACTCTTTTTTCTTTTAGACGAATGACAACAGTTGCATGCAAACGAATTTGATTTTACCAATTTGTTGGGAGATGAAAAATAAACATAATATACTAGTACTAAGTACTTAATAGCAATAGTGTGCATAAAGAAGAAAAGATAAACTTATATTATGCAGTCATAAAAAGTAGAGATGGATGCATGACATTGCTGGTTATTAGCTAATAATGTGTCATTAAGTTGCACACATGCTTTGTAATAACTAGTAGAGTATATTTTTGCCAGCATATGTATTGGTAGATAAAATATGAAAAGGAAGAAGGTGGTCAATCGGCAGACCTTCTACGTCCACCGCTGCCAGTCTCTCTTTGGCAATTAAAATAGACAGCAGCAACTGGTAAACCAAGATTATAGAGTTCCGCAAAATCTCTTGTATTGAAATTCTGACGCCATCCTGGAGCATACACTGTCTGTCGACCCAATTGTCTGAACAATACGAATACAAAGCGATGGATTCCCATTGATGGCCTTGGACTTTCATAGCTCACTATTTCTTGTCCTGCAAACACATGCATGACCAAACTCCTTAATTTCATGCACTACTACTATGATTTATGCATGCCAAGTTTACTAGTACGTTCGCCATAGTTCGGTTACTACACATTATGTACATATCCAATATTTTCAAGGAAATGAAACAAGATACAAATTCGAAGGGTGCCATGATACGATACTTTCGCTCTAGTTTTTATTCAATCTACCTATGTATTAATAATCCATGTTTTCTGTTTACAGTCACCAAAAAAATAATGCATGTGTTCGATCTTATTTAAGGTCCTTTATCCAATATAAAAATAATATGGTACCTAGATTCAAGCATAATTTACGCGGATAACAATTATTTGGAATATTAAGAAAATTAAAAACAACCAAGTAATGTATTATAATGCAGAGTAGACATTTTGATTAAATCTGTTTATTTCACCGACCAAACCAAAGGGGCTCTGTATGACTCCTTAGTTTGAATTGCAACAAAACAGAGGCGGTATGTGTTAAAACTTAAAAATTAGCTATCAAAAATTTAATAAATTAGTATTCCTTCAGTTCGCTTCCACTTTGTTCACTTTGAACCTTGTGTGTTTATTAAAAACAATGATTATTATGATTATTTTATCATAACATTCATATTAATTGATGTATGGACTTAAGTTTTGGAAAATGATTCGAGAATAAGAAATTGATAGTGAAGGGAAAACAAGAAAAAAAATATTTGAATATATTAGAAGTGATAAGTAAAGATAAAAACTTAATTTTAAAATACTAGACAAGTAAAAGTGAACAGTGAAAATATTGGATATTGCTAGTCATGTCTTCTAGCCTGTTTTGCCAAGCTTTTGGAAGCTAAGAAAGATTATTTTTTTCAAAAAGATACTCCCTTTATCTCATTTTATGTGGCACCATTTGACTTGATACCCTATTTAAGAAAAAAAGAAAACTTTTAAAACTTGTGGTCTAAAATTATTTTTAAATATTTGTGTGATTGTAAATCATTTTATTAATTGTAAGAACACAATTTTAAAATTAAATTAGCTCTAATTAGAGTAATATAACATCTTTTTAGGAATGATCAAAAAAGAAGAAATGTCACATAAAATATAAAAAGTGAGGTATTTGTCCGGGAGAAAATAAATGTCTTTGACTATGAGAAAGTATTTTTCAAAAGCTAAAATAAATAAGTGATTTTTTTTCTAAAAACACTTTTGAGAAAAATATAAAGCACTTTTAGAAACTAGGAGAAATACTAGTAATTAGTACTCAAAATGTGTTTTAAATTTATTAACCAAATACAAATTAATTCTCACTAAAAAAAAAACTTTTTTCAAAAAATATTTGGATAAATCGAGCATCTTTTAATGCTATGTCTACAAAAGATTTACTTACAAATTAGTCTGCCTAAGAATTTTAGGCGTAATCGTGCTAGTGGTGGGACTTAGTTAAAGGATATATTATTAATCGTTAGCATACCTTTTAGGAAAGCTTAGGGCACATCAATCACGTTGAGAATAGATTTGATTTCCTTTCCTAGGTTTTAAAAGTTTATGACAAAGATGATGATACACAACATTGCCCACCGAAAAGTATTTCATCTGTCACTAAATTTTCTTTAAACGTGAATATTTGAATTGACTTATTTTATGAATTTTTTATTTTGAGCATTTTTTAAATTTTAAAAATGCTAGGATAATACAAAAAAGAAATATTTTTAAAATATTTTCTTAAAGCTAAGTAAAAAAAAAAAAAAGATGAAAAAATCAAAAGTTAAAGATTCCTAACTTATAATTTTTGGCTTTTTTACTTATAAATAGTTTTAAAAAAGGCAATTAAAATACCCCCTAAAAGTGAAACAATAAGAATTTGGACTAATATTTTAAGATATATTTTTTAATTATATTAATATGAAAAAGTTTACAATTTATACTCCCTCTGTCCCATTTTGTATGAATTAATTTGACTTGACATTAAGTTTAAGAAAGAAAGACTTTTGAAATGTATGATCTTAATTAAGTGATACATGTTTGAATAGCTATAAATCATTTTATTAAGGGTAAATGAATATTTTAAAATTAATTTGTTACTAAGTATAGAAATATATATTCTCTTTTGATCTGACTAAAACAAATTGAGTCATATAAAGTGAGATAGAGGAAGTAGTACTTTAAAGGACGTAATATAAAAATGAACAGAGCGAGTACCTTATTATTACTCCTTCAGTTCCATGTTACACCTCTACATTACTACAAATATATGTCCCAATTCATTTATAAAATCAAGCAAATTAATTATTTTTTAAAATTTTGCCTTTAAAATTATCTTTTTGAAAACTTAAACAACATAGATCATCACCGCCATGAATATCGTAAAGTTTTAAAATAGTTCCTCGATTATTAATCTTTTTCATGTGTATATTTAGTCAAAATAATGCATTAATTTTCTGAAGGACATGAATAAAGTAGTATTAAAAAGACTTAAAAGGTAAATTAGTAAAAATTGTTCTTTTTATTTAAAAATTTTCTAAAGGACGAGATATCTAATATGAGACAGGTGAATTATTATTATTATTATTAAAATGAGAAATGGGAAGACAGAAACAAATGATTAACAAAAAGAGGATTCTCACCAAAACTTGAACCTGTGGTAGCTGGAATATCAGTGACCAACCTGTCGAAGGTTCATTCATAAAAACTTACAATTAGTTATAATATAACAAGAAGGTATAGCCGAGAGAAAAAGCGCTAACTTAGCACTTCTATTCTTAACATAAATAGCTAATAGAATGGCAGTTTCAATCTCTTCTATTGAGAATTAAGTTTACTAAACCTAAAAATAGTTCATAAGATTATAAAAAAAAATAGTAAGATATATATAATATGTGTTTGTATTTAGCACAAATAGTAAATAGGTAGAAATTTCGGGCATATACTCATTATTTACATCAATTAACAGATGCATAACATGTGTATAAATATATTTTCTTTACTCTTTAAATATAGTTAATTAATTCGGGATTAATTTTTATAAATAATATTTAATTATTTTAATGTACTATTTTTAAAAAGTATGATGTATTATTTAAACAGTTTTTTATAAAAATAAAAAGTTCACCATAAAATTTAAAGAAGAGAAATGAAGTGAAGGTGAAAAAAGCACTAAAACCTTGAAAAGACAACTCCAAATTACTACCATATTTTAAATTTTTCATAACTAAATGTTGATTTTTAAATTAAAATCTTTTTTTTAAAAACTAAATAAATTCTTACCAGCTCTGAATTCCCAATAAAGCAAAATCAAAGGAGTTCACTGTATAAAATCTTGTGCAGGAACAACCCAAAGAATAAAAAGACACCTTTTAAGTGATAAAGGTGACAAAATCAGATAATCATTCAAAATGGCATTCAACAGTCCCCATTCACCACCCACGACCTACTTTTGCACACTAGACGTTCACTTTAATTAAAAGACAAGAAATATATTGTCTTGTAAATGCACATCCAAGGTCTTATATATGGTCTCCTCGGGAAAGCACGGGACAAATCAACGAGTAGTCATCCATTACCGGAGACATCTCAGAACAAAAGTATGGTATATTATTTATTGTTTAATACTATAAATCATTTTATTAGAAAATAATTAGTATTTTAAAGATAAAATATACTAAGATAAACAAATATCGCTACTTTTAAATTAATTAAAAAAAGTTAAAAATAAATATTGGGGCACACGAGGTACTATCGCTTATAGTTAAAGAGGTGTGAAATACAAAACATTACTCTTTATTAAAAATATTATAGAGTATGATACTCCCTCTTTTTCATTTTAGATGACATTTATATCAAAATTAGATATATTATTTTAATCAATTTTTTCAAATTTAGAAAATTTTATTACGTTTTTCTAATATTACCCTTAATATTAAATAATCACATAAATATTAATAATTACATTAGAATCTTAAAATATCGTTAACGAGATTAATCTAATAAAATATATCTCTTACAATTAGAATTTTTAAAATAATATTGTGTTAGATCAAGAATCAAATAATATAAAATGTAAAGTCAATAATATAAATTTTTAAAACGAGGGATGGTGGGGGTGGGTGATGGTTGTTTGTAATAACAGATTCTCAAGTACCTAACCATTACAGCGGTAATAATTTCTTGAAACCATCCAAATACTTTAATTTTCATACTCCTTCTGTCCACCTTTACCTGTCTCAGTTGACTTGACACAAAGATTAAAAAGTAATAAATGATTGAAGTAATTCTACTAAATTATTCTTTAAATATAATAAATATAATATCTTGAAAAATGTAATAGAAAAATGACTATAGTTAATAATAAAGACAAATTAGAAAATAAGGGAAAAATTATTTCTTGATTTCATAAACTGAACAAATATTATTGAACATCCCAAAATAATATAGTGGACAAGTAAAAATGAACGGAAAGAGTATTTTACACGAGTATTGTACGTCTAGGTAGGACTAAACAAAAGTTTGTCGACAGTTTTTTTTTTTGGAATATACTCCTTCTGTCCATCTTTACTTATTCCTTATTGACTTGACCCATGAATTAATAGTAAATAATTGAGATAATTTTATCAAATCACTCTTTTAATATAATAAATGCAATATCTTGAAAAATGTAATAGGAAATTACTATAATTAATGATAAAAGTAAATTAGGAATTATGTGTAAAGTTATCTCTTATTTTCATAAAATAGACAAGTATTATTAGACATTCCAAAATAATATAGTGGACAAGTAAAGATGAACGGATGGAGTATTAGAAACTCTATATATAGGAAGTATTCATTATGTGAATACATGTTTAACAATTAACATGAATTTTTTTGTTTTCCATTCGATGTTCGATACTCGTATTGGAGCCCAACTAGATTCGTGTCATGTAGGGGCCCATTTAAGGAGAAGCATTCTATCAAAGATTGCTCAAATTCGAGACCTCAGATTAAAAGAAAAACAACCCTATCCACTACACCATATCCTTTGATGATAATAATTAACATGACTAATCTCAATATATACATGATCATTCAATTATAATTTTATTATATTAAAATTATTAAAAATTATGTTTCATATTTGAAATTCACTAAACATTTAGTGACAATTATTATTTGTAATTCAATAACAATTAACTTTATTCTAACTATCACATAAAAGACAATATGATCGCAGCAAAAAATGAAAAAATTGACATGATACTAATTAGATAATGTTGAGTAATATTTTATGACAAATAATTCAATAGTTTTAGTGATATTTATGTAAAATTAAGTAAGTATTTTATTAATAAAATAATTTAATGTCATTAGTCAGTGAAATAAGGAAAAAGATGCGGTATAATCCATAAGATCACTTTAATACTTTATTAAATATCATATCAGAATTGATAAATAATAATTCATGTAAAATAATTGGCGAAACACAATCGCAACCTCTGTAACTTTAGCTCATTTTTTGTTTGGCACTCCATCATTATTCTTATTGCATTTTAACATTTCAAACTCTATATTTTATCTATCAGTTAAATATAAGATACTTATTTTATTATTTATTTATTTTTATATATGCTCTTAAGTTATAATTTTATATTTTTTTAAAAAATGACATTCGACCATTAGTTGTTGTGCTTTTTTTTAAAACATTGATTTATATATATTTTTTTTTAAAAATAATTTTTCTGAGAGTTCCTCTATATTTTTTGTATGAAAAGTAACTAATAAAAGTGTATTGAATTTCTTTCTTAAATTTTAATGACAACCCAAAGAAGTATGTGGAGTTTTAACATTTTTTTAGTAATATTACAAGTAATGAACAAAAGTCTTTTCTGTTTACTAGTATTAAAGATATTTCCTTTTTATCGTTGTTGAGTTGAATTAAAAACTAGAAAGATAGTATCTAAGTTAAATCTAGATAATTGAAATATGTAAAAATAAAGTAGATGGTGTTATTTCATTTAATTGATTGATAAAGAAAGAAATTGTTGACACAATTTTGATGATTATTTTTCGTAAAAATATAGAGAAACTCTCAAAAAAAAATTTTACAAATTGATATTGATTCGTTAAATTTAATTTTTTTAATACAATACCTAACGGACAAATGTCAATTTTAAAAAATAAAGAATTAAAAAATTAATACAACAATAATAATATAAATATATCCAGTGAAATTTCACAAATGGGATTGTACGTAGACCTTACCACTACCTTATAGAGATAGAAAAATTATTTCTGAAACACCTTCAACTCTAAAAATTTAAAAATTAATATTTTGAAATTAAATAATATAAAAAAAAATAGAATTAAAATAAAATAAAGCTAAGATATAACAAAATGAGAAATGAAAGTAAATTAAATGAATTATGTATATGTCTGGCCTAATAAAAAATACAATAAAATTTTGTGCATGATTCTGGCACACAGGAAGCAACCAAACAGCGAATAATTCGTACTATAAGTAGCTGAAGACTGATTCTGGAACAAGATTGAATACAGAGTAGACTGCAGTATTGATCCACTAATTCATTCTTTTCTGTTCCCTTTGTTCTTCACCTTAAAAAGAGTTCTCGAATTTTTTTTATTGGAAATTATAAGACGGTCAGCATGGCAGAACCTGACCCAATATATAGATGGATATGTCTAGGGTAGACAATGATTACACACACCAAAAAAAACTATCCATCGATACTTTTAACGAATCAAAATATGAATATTATTAAGGTTATTCATTAAAAAGTAGATATTCAAATAAATACATATTATAGATATATATATATATATATATATATTTAAAATTGAAATATTTACTTAACAGATGAAATCAAACTTTATACATATTTATATATTA
>JBCEWC010014476.1:0-14353 GCA_038996855.1 Solanum aculeatissimum
CTTTCATCCATGAAGACCCAAGAACCCTACTCTTTAATTTATGATTTTAAGTTTCTTTAAGTTATGGGTTCTTCTAAGTTTGATGTATTTCATTGCATTGGATTGTGGGCTGTAGAAACAAGGTGATTTAATGATGAATTAAGTTTGACTTTTATGAAGTTCATGGAAATTCTTGAAGGATCAATGTGCATGTCCCCTAGTGGTTTAATTATACATGGGTAAATTGCATTACGTTTTGAATATGGATTTTCTCATGATTTAAGTTAAATTATCCATTGAATTATGATTTAAAGTTTGAATTCCATTACCCATGCACATGTTACTCATTCATGGCGTATGCATTGAAGAATGGTTATGATGAAACTCTTGTTATGATATGATATGTTAAGGCTTGTCATCACATAGTCTCTACGTTATGGCTCTTTGAGCATTTTGGGTGCTTGCACCACTTTGATATGTTATGAAGGCTTGATATGAGAAGCTATGTAGATGGGCTACTCTTATTGCATTGATACGGAAATGATTATGAGAATGAGTTTTGAAACTCTTATTGGCCTTTGGCCTAAGCATGAATATGGTTTGATCAATAGTTTTGGTTTTGACTAATGATGCATTATTTGAAAAGGATGTAAGTCTTCCGATTTGAAGTTACATGTATATATATGTATTCCTGTGGGATGAGACTTATTACCGAGGGATTGGAGTCGGGGTGGACTTTCTCCAAGGGTCCATACTCTTTTCGGTCAAACCATGTGCCACCATGGGTTATCTCCCTAGATAGGGATTGACTTGTTATGTATCCCCTTGTTGAAGGGTTTACTAGGTATCTACTTGGAAAGTAGTCCAGATCCGGGTAGTAGCTCGCTCGGATCTCCTCCATTGTTGGTTAAGGTTACATCCCCGCTATATTATGATTGTTGGATTGCATCTCATGCATCATGGCATAGCATATTGTTATATATCTCTTGGCTATGTGCACTCTTTTCGTATCACTTGTCCCCTTGTTATGTTGTTTGGTCATACTATATTGTCATATGCATGGCATGCCCGCATACTTAGAACATATTATGTGCTAACCCATACTTTTGTCTACATGTTCTAATCATGTAGGGACCGGAGATGACTTCTATATTCCACCGGACGACGTGTGACCATCTTGAAGCCAATTGGTTGTGGTGAGCCCTTTTGTTCAAGGGAAATAGCCACTTTCTATATAGCTAGTATTGTTTTTACTTTTCTTAACTTATGTATTGAGTGTGAGCCTCAAACTATGTCGATGCCCCATTCATCTTATGTACAGGCTTGTTGGACAAACTAAACTCTTTTACGTTAGATTGTATTTGTTAGATATTATGACTATTGAGATATTATGATTTATGAGCCTTGATTATGGAAATGGTATTTGTTTATGCCTATGACTTGATGTTGAGGATGGTGTGTGATTATCAGCTTATGTGGAAAGTCCCCTAACTCGGAATGCCCCCATAGCGTGAGTCCTACTTACCCGCCCCTCAGAGATAACTGTTATGTGCTATGTGATTAATGTTCATCCAATTCCCTACAACATACTCATATCTTGAGTCCAAAGCCTTGTTTCCCTTAGAGCTTATATGTTATGTGTTTACTTCTGCACTTCCGAACCGATGATATGTGTAATGATGCTATGATGGCTTGATCGAGGACTTTCAGGTTCTCTTTTGCCATGTTACATACACGGAATAAGGATCCCTCAAAGTTTCGAAACACACATCAAACTTAGTAGCGAACAAAGGAGTCACAAAAGATAAATTGGCACCTGGAGTAAAGCATACGCATCAAAATTAAACATTTTAAAAATACTCGTGACAACATCCGGAGCTTCCTCAACTTCTTAGCGGGCATGTAGAGCATAGAACCGGTTGTTCCTTGTAGCACTTCCAACCTGAGCCTTTGGTGGCCCTTGACCACTGGGATTAACTTGGTCCTTTTTCACACCTTTTGGACAATTTGATATCTTTTTGTCCAAGCCACCACACCCATAGCAAGCACCCGAGAGCCTTCTACAATCACCCACATGGTGCTTTCCACAATAGCCACAAAGAGAATACCGGAGAGAAACCCCACCCGGTGTCTTAGGAGGAGGCACCTTAGTAGCAAAACTCACATTAGACACTTGGCCTTGTTGGAAACGGCCAAACCCACCAACCTTAGCACTCGGGAGCCCAACATTAATACGAGCCCTCTTTGCCTCATGCACCCTCTTATCTTTCATCTTCTCACCCTCAATTTGTTCGGCGTAGGTCATGAGCCTCAAAATATCCATCTCTTTTATAAGCATAACCGTACGATACTCCTTCACAATCAAATCCGATGCACCCGATATGAACTTGAGAATACTTGCACGAGGATCTGAAACCAATGTAGGAGCATACTTAGAGAGTTTGGTGAACTTGAGGGCATAGTCCCTCACCGTCATGGAGCCTTGACGAAAGTTGATAAATTCGGTCATCTTTGCTTCCCTAAGCTCAAGTGGGAAGAATATATCAAGAAAATCCACCTTAAAATCCTCCCAATCGACTTTCACATCCGCCACCCTCTCCATAAGCCATTGCCCATACCAAACTTGGGCAACATCCTTGAGTTGGTAGACCACAAACTCTGCCTTTTCCTTTGAACTAACACCCAAAATAGACAAAACCTTGGTGAGTTCATCCACGAATTCTTGAGCATCCTCATCGGCCTTTGAACCATAGAACTCCGGAGAATTCATACGAGTGAAGTCCCTCACACTTGAAACTGGAGTAGTGATAAGGGTCGGGTAGATTGTCCTAGCTTGGTTGGCCACATCTTTGCCAACATGGAAATAACTTTGCAAAATTCGGCATCGGTCACCTGTTCCTCAACTGGTGCCTGAGGAGCCATTTCCTCAACTTCCGGAGCCGAACGTGGGAGGGGAGCTATTCTTGGAGGCATTTTTTGAAAGAACGACAATACCAAAGTTTAGAGACGTATCAATATCTCATGGCACTATATAAGGAAGAAATAAAGTGAGACAAATTCCATGAACGTCACCATAGCCTCTTGTTCATAGACATGGCGCGCATCACTCCCATGAACAAGACTCTAATCGATGCGATATGTTGGACTTCAAGGATCATTACAAACCTAGGGCTCTGATACCATATTTATCACGACCCGGATAGGGGGCCTAGATATGACATGGCGAAGGAGAACCCGAAGGCTCTTGATCAAGCAATCATAGCATCATTACACACAACATCGGTTCGAAAATGCGGAAGCTAAACACATAACACGTTATTTCTAAGGAATAGGGGGCTTGGGACTCAAGCTATGGGGACAATAACGGGAATGGGACAAGCATGCTTGCACATAGTGCATAATAATAATCTCAAAGGACAAGGGGAAATAGGGTTCCATTATGGGGGCATACCGGGATTTTGGGACTTTCCACATTAGCACATAGCCATTCACGATACCCAACATGCAAGTCATAAGCATAATAAGAGAGACATTATCATAAATCAAGCTAAATAGCATCGTATTACATAACCAAATATCCAACATACATGCCAACGTACAAGAGTATAGATTTATCCAACAATGCCTCTACATAGATGAGCTGGGCCTCGACAAGTTTGAGGCTTACCCTCAAGACATATGAAAGTAAATAACATAATGTAAAAGAGGTAGATAGACGGTGGCTATTGACCTTGAACAAAAGGGCTCACCATTAGCGAGTCTTCAACCAGATGTCAAGCATAATCCGGTAGAATGTAGATGTCATCCTCGGTCCCTATATGGTTTGAACATGTAGAAAATAATTTGGGTTAGCACAATTAAGCACTAAGTATGCGGGCATGCAATGCATATGACAAGTATTGTATGACTAAGAAAAATGTCAAGGGGACAAGTTATACGAAAGGAATGTACTTAGCCAAAGAGTAGTATAACAATATGCCATGCCATGATGTATGAGATGCAATCCTATGATCATATATATATGTTTTGGGGATGTAACCTCAACCGACAAAATGAAAAGACCTGAGCGAGCCATTACCCGAATTCGGACTACTTGCCAAGTAGTACCCTAAACACCCTTGAAACAAGGGGTAGCATGACGGAGTTCCTTATGTAGGGAAATAACCCATGGTGGCACATGGTTTAACGGAAAAGAGTATGGACCCTACGGAGATAGTCCACCCACCTCCAATCCCTCGATGCTAAGTCTCATCCCACAGAAATATGTATAGGTACATGCAACATTTAAATCGGAAGACTTACATTCACTTTCAAAATATGCATACTTAGCCAAAACGAAACCATTGTTCAAATCATGTTCATGCTTAAGCCAAAGGCTATCAAGAGTTTACAAAATGTTTCATGATCATATCTTGTCAATGCAATAAGAGTAACTCATCTACATAGCTTATCATATCAAGCCTTGGAACATGTCAAGATGGTGCAAACACCCATGATGCTCATAGAGCCATAACAAAGAGACTATGTGATCACAAGCCTTACATAACTTATCATAATCATTCAAAACATGAGTTTCATAAAGAGTTTCATCATAAAAATAATCCTGCATATGCCATGAATGAAGATCAAGAACATGGGTAATGGAATTTAAACTTAATTTCACAATTTGAAAGATAATTCATCTTAAAACATGTAGAAATCCATGAATAAGTCATAATGTAAGTTACCCATGCTTACTTGAATCATGAAAAGGGACATGCAAGTTGATCAATAAGGGTTTCAATGAACATCCATGAATTAAAGCTTAAAACCATGTTTAAATCACCTAAAAACTACAACACACAATTCCCAACACTAATCTACAACAATATTGGTAGAACCCATAACTTAATTGAGAACTTAAAATCGAATTTAAAAGGTTAGGGTTCTTGGGTCTTCAAGGATGAAAGAGGATGCTTGAATTAAATCCCACATACCTTAAATTCACCAAAAAATTGCAAGGTCAAACTTGGTCAAGGTTCTCTTCCCCAAATTCTTCAAGCTTTCTTAAATGGAGGCCAAGAGGATTTTAGAATTCCCAAAGTGAATGTAGGAAAGTTAGAATAGAAGAATGAGGGTTTGGGGATTAATTTAGGGGTTTAGGAGACCTTAGGATAACTAAAAGGGGATTAGGGAAATATTGAATCATGAAATTACCTTTAATGAATCGTAATTTTCCATTCTAAGAAGGGTCAAATAGAGGTGCTACAGTGCCCATGTACCTGACTCACGAACCATTTAAGTAACCATCAAACCATACTTAGCCAGATTTTTTAAGCGAACTCTTTGAGGACTTTCTGGACCAGTTGACGGACCACTTGATGAGCCGTTTGAGGGTTGATGGACCATCCAGATGCCTCGTGAACCTTGAATTATCCACTTAGACCAACCACAACTTGGCCAAGGTTCTGCCCAATTTGACGGACCACCAAATGGTCCGTTTGAGGCCTTACAGACCATGGACCTTAACATAGTTTATAGGGTGGGTACTGGCCACCCCATGATCTCTGGACCACCTCACCTCTCCCCACACAGACCTTGAAAAGTTTCATGGACCCTTTACCTTGCCTTGGCCTCTTTCAGGGGCCTATCTCCAATGTCTTTTGAATTT
Organism: Solanum aculeatissimum; assembly: GCA_038996855.1. NCBI lineage: Eukaryota > Viridiplantae > Streptophyta > Magnoliopsida > Solanales > Solanaceae > Solanum > Solanum aculeatissimum. The sequence goes on from JBCEWC010014476.1 coordinate 5,630, forward strand.
CAGGTAGTCCCACTGTTTAGGCCATAACATCCTCATCCAAACTCCGAATCGAGTGAAACAATTTGCATTGTGAAGATAACGTAAATAGATTCAATTGGATATATAGCATCCCACATGGTTCAACCCGCATCAAAAGTTATGCTATCTCAATATCTACTATCCAAATGGCCTCTCTGGGCCACCAAATGATCTGTTTTGCGTTCGGCCACTTATACTCAACCCGTGGCTACCAAAACTCAACCATGACCAGTAGTAAATTATATAAGACAAACCATATGGAGTTTTTCGAAAATATTTGGGTTGTTACAGGTGACCGTTAAGAATAAGTACCCGTTGCCTAGGATTGATGATTTGTTTGACCAACTTCAAGGAGGTACTCATTTCTTTAAGATATTTACTCATTCTTAAATGTAGATCTCTGTCACGATCCGAATACGGGGCCTAGATGTGACATGGCGAAGGAGAACCCGAAGGCTCTCGATCAAGCCATCATTGCATCATGACACACATCATCGGTTCAGAAATGCGGAAGCTAAGCACATATCACATAAGCTCTAAGGGATTTAGGAATTGGGACTCAAGCTATGGGGACAATATCGGGATCATGGTACTTACCACATAAGCACGTAGTCATTAACAATACCCATCATTCAAATCAATAGCATAACAAGAGAACATGATCATAAGCCAAGCTCAATAGCAATCATATTACATAACCAAAGGTTTAACATACAAGACAACGTACAAGAGAATAGAGTGGTCCAACAGTGCCTCTACATAGATGAGTGGGGTCTCGAAAAGTTTGAGGCTCCCCCTCAAGACACGGAAAGTAAATACATGAAATAAAGTGGTAGATAAACGGTGGCTATTGCCCTTGAATAATAGGGCTCACCACTTGGAAGTTTCAACAAGATATCAAACGTCGTCCAGTAGAATGTATATATCACCCTCGATCCCTACATGGTTAGAACATGTAGACAAGAATATGGGTTAGCACAATAAGCACTAAGCATGTGGGCATGCAATGCACATGACAAGTATAGTATAACCAAGCAACATGTGAAGGGGACAAGTATACAAAAGGAATGCACGTAGCAAAAGAGTAGTATAACAATATGCCATGACATGATGCATGAGATGCAATCGTATGATCATATATAAATCAGGGATGTAATATCAACCGACAACATGGGTGACCCGAACGAGCCACTACCCGGGTCCGGTCTACTTGCCAGGTAGAACCCAAGACACCTTTGAAACAAGGGATAGCATGACATGAAATCCCTATCTAGGGATTTATATACCCATAGTGGCACATGGTTTGACAGAATGGGCGGGGCCTTGGAGATACCCTATTTTGCCACCCAATACCTCGGTGCTAAGTCTCATCCCACTAGAATACGTATATATATACATGCAACATTTAAACGGGAAACTTACATTCTTTCAAAATCATGCATCATTAGTCATGTCAAAACCATTGTACGAGAATCATGTTCATGCTTAGGCCATAGGCCAAAAAGAGTTTCCAAAACATTTCATGATCATTCCATGTCAATGCAATAGGAGTAGCTCATCTACATGGACTTTTCATAACAAGAAATCAAGACATGTCAATAAGGTGCAAGCACCCAAGATGCTCAAAGAGCCATGACAAGGGACTATGTGATCACAAGTCATAACATTACATGATAACATGAGTTTCATCAAGAGTTTTATCATAACAATAACCGTGCAGATGCCACGAATGAAGATCAAGAACATGGGTAATGGAATTCAAGATTCATTTCTCAATTTGAAAGATAATTCACCATAAATCATGTAGAAATCCATAAATAAGTAATAATGCAAGTTACCCATGCTTAATTAAATCATTAAAGGGACATGCAAGTTGATCAATAAGGGTTTCAATGAACATTCATGAATTCAAGATTTAAATCATGTTTAAATCACCTAAAAACTACAACACATAATTCCCAACACTAATCTACATCAATAATGGAAGAACCCATAACTAAATTGAAAGCTTAAAATCAAATTTAAAGAGCTAGGGTTCTTGGGTCTTCAAGGATGAAAGAGGATCATTGAATCAAATCTCACATACCTTAATTTCATTGCAAGGTCAAACTTAGTCAAGGTTGTCTTCCCCAAATTCTTCAAGCTTTCTTCAATGGAGGCCAAGAGGATTTTAGAATTACCAAAGTGAATGTAGGAGACTTAGAATAGATGAATGAGTATTTGGGGATTGATATAGGGGTTTAGGAGACCTTAGGATACCTAAAAGGGCTTAGGTAATTATTAAATCACAAAATTACCATTAATGAAATGGCCAAATAACTGTAACACAGACTTACAGACTGCTACAGTTCCCGTGAACTTGACTCACAGTCCGTTCAACTGCCCATCAAACCACACTTAACCAAAATTTCAACGCGAACTCTCAGAGGACTTTTTGGACCACTTGACGGGAGGTGTCACAGACCGTGTGGCTTCACACAGACCATGTACTGGTCTGTGGAGCCAAACTTGGGACAAGAATCAACTCCCAATCCAATCCAAGCCACTTCCCCACTTGACGTGCCACTTCACAGACCGTCAAATAACTCACGAACCGTGGGGTGGTCCGTGGCCTTTGACTTGTGTACTGGGGTGGTTCCTGGCCACCCCTAGATCTTTATACCTTGACACGGAACCCCACACAGACTGTACCAAAGATCACGGTCCGTGGCCCCTATCTTGGGCCCATTTTCAGGGCCTATCTCCACTATCTTCCGAATTTCAGGTAGTCCGACTATTCAGGCCATAACTTTGCCATCCGAACTCCGAATCGAGTGAAACCAGTTGTTTTGCGAAGCTAACTCAAATAGATTCAATTTTATATATATAAGACCACATTATTCAACCCTCATCAAACTTTATGCTAGTTCAAAGTCTACTGTCCAAACGACCTCTCTAGGCCACCAAATGATCCGTATTGCGTTCGGCCACTTAAACTCAACCCGTGGCTACCGAAACTCAACCATGACCAGTATAACATCACTCAAGAACAACCATAAGGAGTTTTCAAAAAGTTTTGGGTCGTTACAATCTCACAATTACTAAATAGGCATGATCAATAACTCAAATCCTATTCCAAAAAGGTTAGTCGAACCTACCTCAATGTTGAAACTGTACTTGGACAAGCTTTCAATCAACTCAAACCTCCAAATGATCCTCGAGTTGATCAATCCCTATCAAATATAGATACCACACATCAAGATATTCATTTTGATATCCATATTGGCACGAATTAGGCTTAGGGGCTTCATTATCAAAATTAGTGCTAAAATTCAAAGTTCTGAAATCTAGAAAATTGACTTTATAATTAGGTTCGACAAGAAAAATTGAGTCAGTGGCTCAAAATTCCATAAAAATAAAGTTTAAATCAAAGAAAAAATCATCATTTGAATTTTTTTAATCATACATTAATAATCCCCAATTTCAGACATTCAAAATTAGGAAATTCAAGGAAAAATCAAGATAAAATTCATGGAATTATTTACAAAATGGTTAGAAACACTTACCCAAAATAATTCTCCAAAAATCTCTTTTAAAAAGCATCCCTAAAGCTTGAAATTTGTGAAAATTGAGAAAAAATAGAGGTTCATAGTTTTAACACTATCCAGGTACTAAATACACTACGCAAATGTGGGTGGGGTGTTGTGAATGTGGGTAGGGCCTCATGACCACAGGTTTTGGGGAATAACTATGCTCCACGAATAAGGAACAAGGGTCGTGAATTTTGAACAAGGCCCGTGAACATGAATGGTTTGCTTTAACACCTTCCGTGAACTCGAAGGCCTAGACCACGAATGCAAAGTAGAACTAGGAAAACCTCCACAAACACTGACCCCATGGTGTAAACATAGAGAGTAAATGGAGGTTGCACTAAAAACATTCACCAGCAATGCACAACTAAAATGAAAACTCAAAATGGACTCTTAAAACTGATGTATTGAGACAATGTAACACTTTTTATGCTTAAAACATATGATTTTGTGTGTTATTAAAGAGATGTTAGTGGGTTTGATGTGTTTTTGTTTCTATTTTCCAGGATTATAAGAGTTGGCTTGGTTTTGGGCTTTATTTGGTGTGGAGTGAACACTAGGATTCCAAGTAGTAGCTCGCTTGGTCTTAATTATCTGTTTTGGTCCCTTTCTATCTATATATTATATGATTTATGATTGGGTTATCCTCAAGAATGTTTTGACTTAGGCATTGACCGTTCATGTTATATTGAGCTTATATCTATTCACTCTGATTATGCATATTGTTTAATTGAGGATAATGTTTCCTTGTTGCATGAACCCCGTATAATTAGTACATTCCAAGTACTAATGCATATTTCCTTTGCCTACATGATCTAACCATGTAGGGACCGGAGCTCCTATTCATCATTTTTTATCCACGTGGCTAGTCAAATTATTTGAAGATTGCTATTGGCTAGTCCTCCAGTCTGAGGATAATATCCACTTTACATTCATGCTTTCTTTTTAAACCTTTATATTTTGGGTACTTATCATTTGAGGGTGAGCTCGGGAGATGTCTTGGCCCCCGTTCCATTCATATTAGAGGTGTTATTGGATGTGGAAATGTATGTTTGATCTTGGATACTATCATGTTTATGTAACTATGCAAGACTTCCCTTAGTCCCTTTATTAGTCCCTTCTTTCCCTTCTATGCTTATTGTATGTATATTGATGAGATAGAAGTCCCTAGTCCTGGTAACACCCCCATAGCGTGAGTCATACTTACTTGCCCCTTAGACTTTATTTGTTATGTGATTCATGCAAATCCTCTTCCCTAAAACGTCTGCATAGATTGAGTCCAAAGTCCCATTTCCCTTAGAATTATTTGTTACTTGTTTATTTCTTAGTTATGCTTCCGCAACCAAGGATTTGCAAATGGTATGTTAAGAGGCTTGTTTGGGTTACCTTTGGGCCACCCATTTGCCGTGTCACATCTAGACCCTAGGCTTAGGTCATGACATCCTTTCCCTCAAAGACTCTAAAAGAAGGAGGAGGAAGGTAAATTCCAACACTTTATATCCATGCTAAAGCAACTCTCCATCAATATACCTATCATTGAAGCATTGGATAAGATGCCCGGGTATGCAAAGTTCATGAAGGACTTAGTCATTGAAAAGAAAACTTTAAGCTAGGATCTCTGTTAAGAACTTCAGCATTGCAGTGCGATATATACAAGCTCCTTAGTGCAGAAGCGAGAAAATTCCAGAGCATTCTTCATACCCTTGCACCATTGGAGATTTTGAATTTGCTAAGGCATTGTGCGATCTAGGTACCAACATCAATATAATATATCTTGAGATAATCAAGAAGCTAGGCTTGGGATCCCTAACTCTAACAAATATGTGGTTGTTGATAGCTCATAGGACGGTGAAGAAGATTGTGAGGATATTATACGATGTCCTTGTAAAAGTGAAGAAATTCATCTTCCCCGCAAACTTTGTGATCCTGTACTACAAAGTGGACTTCAAATTCCCAATCATCTTAGGAAGACCCTTTTTAGCTACTGGGCGAGCTTTGGTAGACATGGAGTTGAGCCAACTCTAGTATTGGCGGGCAAGGATGAGGTCGTGTTTAAAGTCGGCCAATATCTACAGAAATTTGATGATTTGAAAGTGGTTTCCATAATTGAGAATTTTAAAGAGGTAAAAATAGAGGTACCAATTTAGGAGAGATTAGGTGTTGAAAATCGGAAGCTATGTTAATGAACTTTGAGAGTGAAGACATCCTAGACTATGATGAGATAGCAAATTCTTTGGGGGTATCTTATTTCTTTAAGCGTCCAGCTAAGCTTGAGTTGGACTTGTATAATCAAGAGTTGCCACCTACTAAATGATCCATTCAGGAGCCACCAACGCTAGAGTTGAAAGCTCTTCAAACCTATCTGAGGTATGTGTTTTTTGGTGCTAACAATACTTTGCCGATCATTTGTCCTTCAGATCTTAAAGCCGAACAGGTGGAGGCATTAGTAGTTGTACTTAAACAATTCAAAAGGGATATCAGATATACAATTAAAAAATTATAGGCATCCTACTTGGCATCTACACTCACAAGATTCAACTGGTCAAGAACTACAAACCAAGTATTGAACACTGAAGATGTCTCAACCTACAAATGTAAAAGGTTGTGCGCCAAGAAATTATTAAGTGGCTGAACGTAGGTGTGATATATTCGATTGTTGACAGTGAATGGGTGAGTCTGATGAGTGTGTAATGCACACTCATTTCTTGATCTTTTCTTATGATTTGGTGTTGTTAAATGCATAACTTAGGGTTAAATATGCTTTGAACGGTGTTTGTTATAGGTATATTTGGTTTGGATTTGGCTCTACTGGAAAGAATTAAATATGGAATTGATTAGAGGCCAAAAGGAGCTGGAACTGCACAAAATTATACTTGGAAGAATTTGTACTCCGTAAACACTACCTTTAGGTTCGCGATCGCAAAACAGTCATGCATAATGAGGCCTGAATACGCCTAGCACTGGCGCGTAGGTAGATCAAAAGGCAACCAACCTCCATAATTATGGAATTCTTATGCGTGAAACGCGAAGTGTCAAACTTTAGTTTTCCTCCACGACTGAATTTCACCATTTTAGTCCCTAATTCTCATATACATGCACTCCCATCCCTTGTTCTTCATACTTTGATTCTATAGAACGAAATTCATATAAATGTTGAAGAGAGAAACACACCTTAGTGTAGATTTTAGTTTAGGGTGAGGATTTGGAGTGAGTTTTCTATAATTTCTTGAGTGGATTGAAGAGTGTAATCTTTCATTCTAAAGTCCTTCACTCACTCTTTCTTTTCTTGTTCTTGAATGATTAAATTGTAGATTTAACTGAGAATTAGATACCGAATTGTGTATAAGTCCTGATTATTACTCTTTCTTTCATGCTTAGTTGATTATTTACTTACAAAATTAAGAGGGTTTCTCCCAAATTGCTTTGCCTGTTTGAATTGATTTATGGGTTCATGCTCACCTTCATGTTTAGCTTATGATTTAAGGTTGTAAACTCAAATATAGGTTACATCTTATAGTATTGCATTAGAATGTGTAGTTGGAGCGAAAGATTGCATGATAGTCATGGGTTTATGTGTTGAGAGCCAATGAGGAACTCTAAGATAAAGGTATTAGGAGTGTTGCTTTGACTTCTTAGCAAAAAGTTTCCTTAGTGGTCCACGTGTGATATCGTAGTGATTTATGTAAAATACCCAATATTAGAGATGAATTGGATTACAGGCAACCTAACCTACCTATAGAGTCTATTTGATGATAAGTCTGATGGGTTGATTGGGTTTTGATTGATTCCTATATTCTCTATCCCTGTTCCCTCGCTTGATCAATCTTTGCCTAACTTTTATTTTATTTAGGAGTAGTTATTAGCTTAGTTTCCACCTATCTTAGTTAGAAATTGCTTTGTACTTGCCTATCGAATCAAAATCTAGTAGCTATAGGTCTTTGCTTTACTCAACCACTGACACATTATTCCCTATGGATTCGACCCTGACTTCAAAAGATAGATAAATATGTTGATGATGACCGCCCCTATGTCCTTTAGTGGTGTAGGGTTAAGCAACATAAAAAATGGCGATGTTGTTAAGGAACAATAGACGTATTGAGTTGATTTATGACTTGTAGCTTATTCTTTTTTATTTGGTTAGTGAGTACTTCTTTTTGTTTCTTTGTGTTTGTTCTTAATATATGGGTAATTGTGATGAACACTTGCTTGATGAATGTAAGCGCTTCTTTTATCTACTTTGGAGTATTGCCCTTAGTGGTGAGAAATTTGGTGTTGAGGACATGAATGGGGATACAAGTGTTGTGAATTAAGATTTGCTCATGGACTTGAGTCTTAGACTTACCAATGAAGTGGCTCAAAGACACCAATCGCTCAACATGAGGGATGATCTCAAAATCTTTCTTGTTTAAAGAGTCTATGAGTTAGACCATTTGGAATGGGAGGTTGATGTTTTGGAGGTCCACTTGAAGCTACGCAATGGGGCAAGTGAGTGTCATGGATCAATGATGATCAACCATAAATTTGAGTTTCAAGAAGAAGGAGAGGTGCTTGATATAGAAGAGATATGGGGCCTATGCATGTCACCAAGCCCAATAATCATCCCAGAGGCCAAGGTTGAGGAAATGATACTAGAGTTGCAAGACAAAACAAGGGAAATTCTTAACAGCAACTCTAGTTCATTTGAAGTTAGGAGTGTTGCAAACTTGGAGGTCATAAAATGTGAAGTTTTATTTGAAGAGACTCCTATGTCTACCCAAAGAACCCAAAATGAAAGTTGATTTCATATTGGGTTGACAATTCAAGTCCTCAAAATGGAGAGACCGGTGGAAGATGTTAATGGTCTCTCATCACCCTCCCCATGTCCACATGTCCAAGCATAATCATAATCATGTCCAAGCACATTCAGGTGTCCAAGCATAATCATAAGATGTTAATGGTCTCTCATCAACTTCAGGTTGATTTCCACATAAGCACATTCCCAACATTTACATGTCCAAGCATAATCATAAGCATAATCGAAACATCATTCTCATAGCCAAATCGCAATAGTCATAACATCACATCAAAACATAATACAATGTGCAAGAGTCTAACATGTCCAACATAGCCTCTACATAAGATAGAGCGGGGCCTCGAC
>JBCEWC010014477.1:0-14353 GCA_038996855.1 Solanum aculeatissimum
CTTTTTCAAAATCGAAAACCGAAGAACCGAACTGAAATTTGCTAAAACCGAACCGAAGAACCGAACGCCCACCCCTAATCACCAATGGAGGTCTAAACAGAAAAGGGGTCTAACAGAGCTTCATGACCTATATAAAATCTTATAGCAAGGTAAGAAGTAACAAAATATAAATTGACACCCAGATCAAGCAAAGCATTATACATCAAAGTCAAAAACCCGCAACATATTTGTAATAACATCGGGGGACTCCTCAACATTTTATTTAGCATAAAGTTCATAGAACCTATTGTGGCATTGGTCACTACCTTCAGACCTTGAAGCACCTTGTTGAACTTGTCTGCTAGAAGTTGATTGGTCTTGAGGATAAGCTTATCTTCCCTTTTAGAAATAGTAAGGCATTCAATGATCTTTTACCCCACTTTACCACATCCAAAACAAGCAACCATACTAACCTAACATTTGCCTCCATGGGTCCTTCCACACTTACAACAATTAGGGAAAGTTGGTCCACTAGCACCACTACCTTGAGCCTTATGGTTGGACACTCTATTGTTTTTTTCAAATCTTTGGCCCAAAGCTTGTGAAAATACTTGACCATGAAACTTTTAGCCTTATTAGAAATGGCCATTACCACCACCAAATTTGGTTGAGAAAACTCTCTTTCAAATCGAGTCCTCTTGGACTCCCTTACCTTCTTTTCTTTGAGATTCTTCCCTTCTATTTCTTCAGCATATGCCATAAGCTTAGAAATCTACATCTTTTTTTATAAGCATCACGATTTAGCATTATTTCACAACCAAGTCTGACACTTCGAGATAAACTTACTCATTCGAGCACGAGATTCGAATACCAAGAAGGAGTATACTGGTACAACTTTGTGAACTTGAGGGCATACTCCCTCACACTCATTTTGTCTTATTTTTTATTGATAAATTTTAACACTCTTGCCTTACTCAACTCACGTGGAAAGAAGCAATCGAGAAATGTAACCTTGAAATTTTTCAACCTATAGGATCCTCTTCAAACCTTTTGACTTTTCATTGATTGTACCACACTTGAGAAACACCTTTGAGTTGGTAGATCATAAACTCCACCTTTTCCTCTAAAGGTATCCTATTATAGCAACAATCTTATATACCTCATCGATGAAGTCTTGGGGATCCTAATTTATCTTGGACCTATGAAACTTGGGACGGTTCATTCGTGTAAAGTTCCTAACTCTTGAAGTTGGTTTAGCCACATTGGGAGGATGCACCACCCCTTGGTTCACCTAGTTAGTCATAGCTTAGGCAAGCATAGGGATGGCGGTTTGGAATTTGCCATTGGTAACTTGATCGACTAGAGGATCATTAGGGGCCTGAGGGACTTGTCCCACATTAGCATCAACCGTTTGTTCAATTAAAGCTTTTCTTAGAGGCATTTTTTAAAAATCACAAAGAACAATATTTAAAGAGATAAAGTCATAGAGTACACTTTATTGCACGATATAGATCATGAACAAAGTGAAGATTTTCTAAAATCTCGCATAGCCTCTTACTCATAGATGTGGTGCCCTTTACACCTATAATAAGAATCTACTTGACATGACATATTGGACTCCCTAGAACACATAAAATTTTGTGCTTTGATACCAAGTTTGTCACAACTGAAGTTAGGCCCTAGATACGACACATGAATTAGAATTTCCGAGGAAACTCCAATCAAGCCTCTTAACATAAAATAAGTATAGATATGGCATTCAAGTATCAATAAAAGCTTACAAAAAGTGGAAGATAAAGCCATTCTTATATAATTCAATAAGGAAGAAGCATCAAAATTCAAAGGAAAGAAAATATGGAATCTATACAATCCAACATGCCTCTAATAAACCTAACATAGGCAGGAGCTTAGGACATTTTCATAGGTCACCCTCAACTAGACAAAATAGTCTCAAGTGTCAATAGAAGCTAAGAATGGCAAGAAAACAAAGATAGATATGGCTTGCCCTCGAAGCATGAGAACTCATCATAAAATTTTAAATATACACCGAAGCTAGCCACATGAGTGAGTAGTAGGATAATAGTTCTCTGTACATTATAAAATAATGAAGACAAAGAAGTATGTGTTAGTACATTTGAATGTAAGTATGCAGGCAATGGAATGAAATCATAAAGTTATTTTATGCAATTGATCAAGTAAATAGCATGATAAGAGAGAGATTTAAATGCATAATTAAGCATGAGAATGGCTAATGCATAAGAAAATTATAATGAGGAACATGTAAAAGTAAGTACTATGAAAAGTCAAGTAATGTATCATAAAGAATCATACACATGTCGGATAGCAACCATAATGAAAAATAGGATCATGCGAGCAATAATATGAATTCGAATGTCTCCCCATACATCGAAAAAAGAAGAATCTACTTGCCGAGGTAGACTCTACCTTGCTATGCGCATACTCATTAATATGTGCTATAAGTGGATCTACTAGCTAGGTCATATTGACAATAAATCCTATGATGGCAACACAGTTATCAGATTAGATATTGCTACTAAGGATCTTTTGGATCGAGTCCCCACCTCAAAGTCCTCTCGGTGCTATGTCAAAATCTCAGGAAATGCTTATCATAATCATGAGTCATACTTGTCATAGAAAACATACATGTCATAATTTCATAAATCTTAACATATGGAAAGACAATTAATCTACCAATCCAACCCATAAAACTTATTTATAGAATAGCTTTATTCATGTGATTCATGTAATGTGAGTGTAAGTCTTCCATCATTATTAATTCTACCTCCATACAGAGTGTCATTTGGGTCTTAGGTCACCCATATCATAACCTTGCTTGAAAATTTATAAATTTGTAATCATAACTTGTAAGTGAAAACAAGAGAAAAGTATGATTTCACATGACATTAGCTTAAACTCATGAAATTGGATTGAAAACATATATAGTCATATAAAATAATAACAATTGAATCAAAATTGAAAGAACTTATGTAGAATCTCATGAACTCTAGATTGCATGTAAGAGTAACCACTTGTAAATCATGAAAATCATGCAATTTATAAAAACTCATGTATAATTAGGTAAATTATCATAATATAAAATCATAATTCATTTAATTGAATGTAAATCATGAAAATTCAAAAAAAAAAATTATACTTGAAATTGGATGAAAAAGTAAAAAATATTTGGGCTTCATGCGTGAAAGGGACCCATGAGTGAATACCCAGATACCTTGAGTGATTTGCTTGAGAAATACTTGAAAATCAATGGATGAATTGAAAGTCCTAGCATCTTCAATGGGAGATTTAAGCAATTTTCTAGAGAGAGAATTTTTGTAGTAGGCTAATTATATGAGAGAAATTTTGAAGATTTGGGTAGTTATAAATTTAGAAAAATAACCCAAAACATCATAGTATTGTGTTGGGAGGTATGAAAAAGTCCATAATTTCCTTAAATAAAAACTAAAATTGGAAAAAAAGAAGAAGAGGTGACCAGGTCCACAATGCGGATTTGGTCTGTTTCAGTACATTTTTGAGTGATTATTTTTAGATAGATTTTGAACTGTCTTTTGGTCAAGTCCGTGAAACGTACTTGTTGTGGACTCTACTGTAGCAAAAAAATTTGCCAAAAATTAACAATCAAAAATCTCATCCAGGTCCGTGACGTAGAGCTAATCCGCCATAGGTAATTTTTCCCAAAAGCATTTCTTTTTCTTGTCTCGACTTTCCAACTTATGAGGTATTACAATGTACAAAAAAAAAAAATACAAATGTATTTGTGTTAATTTCAATTCCCTTTAAACATAAGCATTAGGTTAACTTGAATTGAAAAGTAAGAACTCAAAATATTCTTATGAGGATACACCCTATAAATTGGGTTGTAAACCCTGCACACAAAAATGTATATCCTAAATGGTAAATTTGATTTTTATTGTCTTAAAGTATTTTTTCTATAAATAATATGTTTTTATTAATGAGGTAATGATATTTATATCTTATTCTATCCTGTTATTTTTCTAAAATATACAAATAAATACAACCCTCATAGACAATGATATTATGATATTCTTTTAGATAACCAACCATGCCCAAAAATTAATAGGATATAAAGATTCCATAACACTTTATTTTCAAGGTAACTTTATTCATTTTTTGTCCTTGCTCATACATTTTCCATTCTTGTCCTTCTTTGTAATATATAAATAATAATCAGTTCAAATATTAATTAGTTAAGGATGACAAGAACTAGTAGATGTGAAGATTGATGATAAAATAGATGATTTCATTTAAAGATTTTCTCAATTATTATAATTTACTGTGTTATAACTTTATCAAATAAATATTTATAACTTTTTTTCTGTATTATTGACGATTTGTTTGAATCTATCTGTAGAAATTGAGAATTTTACTTTTGTTTATATTTTAGTAATAAAATTATAAATAAAATATATGTTTTGTAGATTTATGAGACTTTACTACTTCATAACTTTTCTTATTGGAAAAAAAGGTTCAAATATGCTATCGAACTTTGAGAAAAGACTTACTTATGACATCCGTTAAAAAATTAACTCATTTACACCATTACTTTTTGAGAAAATGCTCATCTATGTCATTACGTTTTAACTCTGATATCGTAAAACTAGCCAAATAACTTTTAGTACTTTTCAATTAATTGGAGTTTTGAATCAAATTTACTTGTTTTACTCGTTCTTCATTAGGAATACCAAGAACACATGAAGAGCACCAAGAACTCCAAGAGCTTGTTTGGATGATGGTTTTTGGTGGTATGATACGGTATGATTAGTAAGAGAACCACATTTGTTTCTACTGTTTCATTAATTATATGGTATGGTATGGTTTGGTTCCATAGTTCTGTAACCATGAAAATCCTCACTTTTTGAAACCACTAATTTGGTGGTATCCCATGGTTCTCTTATATCTTTTTCCAATAATATTCTTACTTAAAATTAAATAATTATAATTTATCTTTTATTCTTTATTAAACTTTATCCTAATATATTTACTGTTTTTGTATTACTTATTTTCCTTCGCATCAGCTTTTGAAACTTCTCTTTCGCCTACCGTCTTTTCTTTCAAGCTTTAGTCTATTTTTTGAGGTTCGTTTTTTTAAAAATTCTTACTTTTTTATTTTCTTGTGTTGTTTATATGGATTGTTGATATATTAACTTGTATATTTCTCTACTTGATTCTATGTATTTATTTTTTTAAAAAATATTGATAAATTTAATATTTATAATAATTAAGGACATTTTTATAAATTTATTAGTTACGATACAGTACCATACAGTCAAACCAAATAACAAATTGTCATTAAACAGTAGCAACTCATACAGTCTATCCAAACATTGTACAATATTATATCATACCATACATTATGAAACCATGGCAAACCACCATCCAAAAAGAGGGCAAATTTTCAACTTTTTCAATTCTTCACGAGATCAATTCAAATTTTAAGAGTAGCGTCCCTTTGAGATAGATATCAAGATTCAATATTTTTTGAGCTCGGAGTTGATCCACCTCAACAAGCCACACTTTAAAATTCTTCAAAATTTTAAAACTTCAACATCTTTTATTGTTCCTATTTTCTTCACAACTCCAAATTATTTGAATTTTCAAACATAGGCTAAAAAAATATTAGAAAAAAAGTAGTCCAAAAAGAGAATCGAAAATCAGTCCTAAAATTTTGAAAATTTTCTTTGATTTGTATTTTTGTTGTTATTTTTTGACATTAAATTCTTATTCCTTAATATTTTTGAATGTATATTCAAAGTTTCAACTAATTTAATATTTGTCGATTTAATTCTATTATTAAAAGACTTTGAAAAACAACTTTTAATTCAATGCCTCATCTGTAACGGTGATTAAATATGGAACAAAGAAAGTGACATATGAGGTGTCCATCTTGCTACAGTTAACACATTCTTATGGAGTAGCACTCACTGAAAATGAGACGACATCACAAAAAAGTCTTCTTATTGGGTCTCCTGTTGTGCTCATCTAATTTTATTTTAATTGATAATTATCTTAATATACATAACAATTAAAAAATAATGGAGGAATACAACTCTTTTGTCAACTATAAATAGATTGTCGCAATACCAAACAAGACACATTAAAAACTTTCAATATATGTTGTCTTTGCACTCTACGGAGAAGCAAATAAATGAACATGGGTCTATTTGTCATATGTTTTATTGTCCTAAGTTTATTTTGCATTGACGAAGAAAGCTTAGTCCTTGGAGATATTGGCACAGCTACTTCTTATAATCCCCCTTATACCCGTGAGTCATTACTTCTTTGATCATATATATAATATATGTTTTACATAATTTTTTCTTGTCCTTATACATTTGTATTTTCCTTAAAAACACTAATGGTAAGATCCAGTAGGTCCATAATTAAACATATATGCACATGTTGAATGAGGTTGATATAAGCAATATTAAGCCGTTTTTCTGTTGCATATATATATTTGAACGGCAGCCACCAAATGTGGCGGCAACAGAGCAGATCAGTTCCCGTCGGGGAATCTGTTTGTGGCAGTGAGCCAAGGGCTGTGGGATAATGGGGCTGCCTGCGGGCGCCGTTATAGGCTGAGATGTTTGAGTGGAAACAACAGGCCATGCAAGGAAGGAACTATCGACGTGAGAGTTGTTGACTATTGCACCAAAAGGCCATGTCCTTCTACTATTGTCTTGTCAAGTGATGGCTTTGCTCAAATATCAAATTCTCATGATGCTAAAATCAACATCGAATATGTCCAGTAATTAATTCTTTCATACCCTTTCCCTATAATTTCGTTTTGTTCGTCTTCTTGTGCTTTAATTTATCCTCTCTGTACATCTTGAAATATATATCTTATTCTAATTAATTAAAAATAAATTAAATTTTAAAATATATGCTTATCTTAAATGAAATAATTTATAGTTACATAAATATCTAAGAATTATTTTGAATCACATATTTTAAAAATCTTTCTTTTTTTCAATCATGCCAAATTTCAAATATTGTGTCTAATTAAATGATGCTACATAATTGGTTGAGGGAGTAATAAACATCAACTATAACGTTTCAATTTCATCTTTTTTCTAATAGAAACTTGTATTTTTTTTCATTTTCAGGATTTGACGAGAAAGAAAGTGAAGCTTAGGAGTATGAAAAACGCCATGATTAAAAGGAAATTCATGGCTATATTTTAACTTTGATGTAATTTAAACACCTGTTTGAGCAAACATATATAAAGAGTAACTAGTTTCGCTTCAGATACTAAGAAACTAGTCACAAAATAAAACATACTAGAATATATATCCGAATGTTTCCGTTCACTTTTACTTGTCACTATTTCATTTATAGAGGTCATACTATATGAACTTTGTGTTGGGATATACTATTAACCATGTATTTGTGTTATAGTATTTTATTTTAATCCCTTGTAAAGACTTTGTACATTATTTTATTTAGGATAATAAAAGTCTTTATTTGAATACTTCATTATGTGTACATGTGTGTTCATATCCTCAATAGTAGACAATTTTGTGTATGAAAAATTTAGTTCATACGTGGAATATTAAAATTGTCGGTTTATATAAGTTAAAATTAAATGTTCACGGTCAAAGATGAGGGAGGACAAAGATTAAATATGATTTGATCTTAATTGTGGGAATAATGGTTAAATTTTGACTTTTTGTGTTAGTACATTTTGTATGTATTGAACGGACTAATTGGAGAATTTTATTTAAGTTCTGAATTTACAAATAAATTCTTTAGTCCATTGAGTGTACTTATACTCTTAATCTTGATATAATTATCATGATCTATGTAATTTGTTAAATTATTTTAATCTATTAAAAGGTGAGACTTTTTAATGAGTCAATATATTCTTAATGGATTGGATGATTACAAATAACAATAGTGAAATAATCATTAGTTGATAGAACTGTGTCTCGGTCTCGAGTTGAAAGCACCCCTTTATGGCTACTTAAAAGTTTTCATGTGAAAACCCTGCAGGTGGATTTTATATCCGTTACCTGAATAAATTAAGTATAAAAGATAAAGGATTAATTTAGTAAATTAATTAATTTTTTTCAAAAGATTTAATTTAATTGATTGGTGTCAGTAATTCTAACACGGGGGGTTAAATAAGATGCAATGACAAATTTAAAATTAAAATTGAGGAGTGCAGTTACATATTTGTAGTGGAATAATATGTAATTTTTTACGAGATGATTAATTCATTCTTTTGAGAATTATTATTGTAAATGAAAGCCTCAGTTAAATGTATTTTTGGTCCCTACTATACCCAATTAATTAGCCAGTTGTGAGGAAAAGGATTTTTGAAATAAAATCAGTGCTTTTTTTTATTAAAACACTGGTTTGGAAGTATTTCAAATTAAATAAAGGACCAAAACGTTTTAAGAAATAAAATCAGTGAATTTTATTGTATATATTTATATATATATATATATAATAAAATACTGATTTGAAAATATTTTGCTTTTAAAGGGTGAAAAATATTTTTCTGATTTTAAGGGGTTTTACTACTCTTAAATGTGGTCCAAAAGTGTAATTTGTGATTTTATTTTCTTGAAGAAGGATAAAAACGATTTTGGGGCTTTATTGGGTTTTAATTGGCCCTTAATAGTCCCAAACCGTTATTTGATTCTTGAGATTCATCTTCAGATGAATCAAGAATAAAAGGGCCTCTTCTGAAGAAAAAAAAATACAACAACAAAAAAACACACGCAAAGAAAAAAAAGGGTTCCTCTAACACTTGCCCACACAAGTTTCTGGTTGGAGAATTCTTCAGGGATTAACAGAAGACCGGCGTTCGGACCCGTCAGATTCTACTAAAGTTAAGGAAACCGTTGTTGAAAGTTTCAAAAGGTTAGTGGTTTCTTTTGTAATACAGTAGTTTTTCCTGAAATTTAGTATTTTTTGTGATGCTACTCATGATACTACGGTATGATTATGTGTGATATTTGATCCTGAGAATTGCTTCCGTTGCTTAATTTCTAGCACTTTGACCAATATTTTAAAATATATTTTTTCATCATATTAATATGAGAAAGATAACAACTTATAGCATTTTCCATATACTTTTCAACCATCTAAATTTTATATTTCAAATATTAAATTTAATTATTTCAACTTAACTTTGAAGTTTAGTCAAGTTGATCTCAAAAAGTGAAACAATGATAAATAAAAGTGAACAGAGGGAGTATGTTGCAAGCTACTCTTGAGCTTTATCCTCAGCTCCGAGAGTATCCTCGTGTATAGATGCTAGATAAGAACATATAGAAAATAAAAGTAGACTTGATATTACGAAAAAGAATGTGTTGCCCTTGTATTAATCTAGTTCAGAATGTCCTTATAAATGAAAGAGGCAAACTATTTATAGGTTATAATATTAAGGCCTTAACAAGTAATAAAATTCCACTTGAGCTCTTAAGTAACTATGTTTCATGTGGTGATGCCACCAAATAATCTTGATATGCTCAGATATGTACGAGCTCATTCACAAAACATGTATCCCTTGACATCTTTGTCTCCTGTGTCTCTTCTTCTACGTCATTAGGGGTACGATACTTTTACTGTATCTTTCGCGAGAATGCCTCTTTGAAGGGTCAATATTTCGAGAAATTTATTAAATCATTTTACGAATAATTTAACTCCCATTTCATATTCTCATTACTTACGAACACAAAGAAAATACAAGGTTAAATAGTCTCAACAAAGGTTTAGAAATTCACTTGTCTCAAACAATTCAACCAATCACTCTAACACTTGTGCTTTTCCTATTCGTCGGGTTTTTGGTTCAATAAAATATATTCAAGTATGAATTCCCTATAAAATTACATGAACAACAACAACAATTTCATCATATTAGGAATCCGAAACCAAATGAATCAAAAATTCCTTCCCAAAAAATTAGGAGTAAAATTAGAAATTAGCACAAAATCATGATGCCCAAAGCATTTTAAAATCATTAGTGAAAATTATTTCAAAAATAGGATTAAAATCAATTGATAATTCTTACTTCATCAAAAGTTCATATTCATAGAAGAATCCTCAAAATATGAAGTTCAAAATCAGAATTTGAGGTTAAAATCATGAAATAATCAATGGGTAATAAAGATTTAAAGCTAAAATCACTTACTTGATGAATTACACTTGAAATTCACTTTAAAAAATTACCTCCCACGAGCTCCCTAAGTTCAAAAATATCAAATAAGGATTATTTCTCAAGAAATAGTCCCAAAATTAAGTCTCAGATGTCCCAAAAACAACCAAAAGTTCGCTCAATAGACACCCTACAATACAAAAGATAAGTCTAACTTTTGCGGCTAGTACTGCTTTAGCAGACCTCCGATTTTGCGAGGTTTGGTCCACTTTAATGGGGCCCGCATGGAAAGGATCCTTCACTTTTGCAATGAGGTATCGCTTTTGCGGAGGTCACTTAAGAGACCAGGCACCGCCTTAAGCAGTACTTGAATACCAGATCAGAGGAAACAAGTTTAAATAATATCCATGCTCAGAATGAATCCTCAGAATTTGTTCAGAACCCCATAAACACAAACTACATCCTCATCTACCGGCATTGGTGGATCAATCGTCTGCTTGCCACCTTGTGTAGTCACTGCCATGCACTGTCCATCATTCTTGAGACTCTGCACTATATTGTTTGGCAATGTACCCTTTTGACGTTGATTCAATTGTGTAAACATCTAGCCAAACTATTGCCACCTTGTATAGTCACTGCCATGCATTGTCCATCCTGTGCATCTACCTTCTTCATCAACTTGTCAAACATTTACTCAATCCTCGCACTACCAGCCCCAAAATCATGATTTTTTTATGGCACGTATGGTCTGCTTTTGTACCCATCTTTGTGACCCTAATCACCATCTCGTTCATGTCCCCTATTCCTATCATAGTATCCATCTCGGTTGTTGTCCCTATATGTATTATCCCTGTTATAGTTCTGACCTTATTTTCCTTGACCTTGTCACTAATAGTTCTGATCAGACCCTTGGGCGTTGGTCCAGAAACTCCCCATATGATTTGTCACAAAGCAAGTATCTTCCTCATAACATGGATCATCATATAAAGGTGCTCGTGGTGGCTGGTAACTGACTGCATTCACTCACTCCTGAGTTTTCTTTATTAGCAACCCCATATTACTACTAATTCGAGCTAACTCTTGTATCACATCTTCATTGATCTTGGCCTGCTCTGGATTCGTACTGACTAAGAAAGAGTTTTTTGTTGTAGATTTGTCCTTTGTGCCCCATGCACGGTTAGGATTTGCCACTTTCTCTGGTCGTTCATCCACAATAGGAAAAGTGCAATATAAGAATGAACCTCCAGTTATGGTGTCAGCCACTGCTTTGCAATTATCATCTAAGGCCCAATAAAAGATCTCCACTAAGAAATCATCAACAATCTTATGGCCCGGAACACTCCTCAAGAATTTAGTAAATCTCTCCCATGTCGTATTAATAGAATCATCAGGAAATTACTCGAAATTATTGATCTAATCCTTTAGCTTCAACTTCTTTGACTTAGGAAAGTACCTCTCCAAAAAGGTTTTCTGCATTTCTGCCCATGTAGTGATAGAGCCTTGTGGAAGTTCGGATAACCATTCTGTTGCTTTGCCTTTAAGAGATAACAGGAAGACACGGAGTCAAACGACATCTACAGACATATTTTGATGTCCTGTCATACTCTTGCAGACGAAGATCACATTGTGTAGATAGTTATGTGGATACTCTGATGGTAAGCCTGTGAACAACCCTCTATGCTGCAACATTTGTAGTAACTCACTCGATACGACAAACTTAGTATCCTCCGGTAAAAGAGGTAACACAATAGTTCTGGTGACATCCACTATCATGGGGTCAAGTTTGTAAGGATTCCACCTATTAGCAGCTGTTTGTTGATCCTGTGGTGGTGGATTCACATCCTCAAGTAGTGATGGTCTTGGTTATTCAAATTGAGTACAACATTTCCAGCATTGTTGGCATTATCCTGAGCCATTCTTCGCAATGTTCTCTAAACCTCTGGATCAAATGGAGTCAAAAAATTGCCTCGACTACAAATATTGTGAATACACTACACCTGTATGCTGAAAAAATAAAAATAACAAAAACACGTAAAATAAGAAAAATAAGATTTAACTCACAAATCACCCTAACTAAACCAATCTAAAAGTTGTATTCTCCGGCAACGACACCAAAATTTGATCACACCCAAACTACACCTCTCAATTAAGGTATAAGCGGTTGTTGTTCAAATATAGAACCTAACAACAATTAGGGTCGATCTTACGAGGAATAAGGTCTAGACTTGAAGTAATTAAAGAAATTAAGATGAATTAATCTACTTACTTCTTGAAGAGGGGGGGGGGGGGTTGAAGTGAAAATAATTATTAAACCTAAACTAGGATCAAACAGTCAAATGCAAGTGTTGTAAATTTAGTGAAAGATGTAACTAGGGTATTGTGTTCCCCATGAATTCCTAATGCAGTATATCATAATAATTGTAACCTCTTCTAGTGTGTAGCATGCAGCACTGATAAGTTAGGTTCACCTAGTCCCTTGGTCCAGTAACTAGGCAAATTTCACCACGTGGCTTGGTCCATCTACGGTCGCATTACTAATCCTTACCTTGTCCTAGTACAACCATCCCTTGGTCCGTTCAGATTTATTAGACGAGTGTGCTCACATCGAATCCTATTATTCTATCCCTTTTTCATTCTTTATCCCCTTAGTCCAGCAAGTAAGAATAAGACGAGTTCTAACATTTGCAACTGCTAAAAAGCATACAAAACAGAGGGATAAATAATACATGCATGCACACTTTTCAAGGATTACAAATTATTTGATTTTTACTTTGTTAGTTCTTCATGGTTCCCACAACCCTAGTTGTGGATTTAGCTACTCATATTTGTTGCAGATGAAAGATTCGTGTAGAAGAATTGCATAATTAAACCCTTACAACGAAGAACTGAAGTACACGAAATCTGAAAGCTTCATGGAAATCACAATAGTATAATGCAAAGATAAAGTCAAAAGTAATTCACAAAAAATCTCCAAGAACAAGCTTAAACAAAGTAACAACATCTAGTCTCCAGTTTTGTACGTTCTCCCCCTGTCTTAAAAAAACCTAAAACCTATTTATAATAAAAGAAAACTAAATCCTAAACGAAATAGGAAAACTAGAATTGGGTTTTTTCATAACTGGAGTTACGGGCCATAGATGCTTTCATGGACCCTAAATGACCTCGTAAGTTACAACCTTCAAAAACTGCCTTCAATGTATGAAGCCCTTCATAGGGACCATTTTCTAACTTACGACCCGTAAAAGGCTTCGTTTGGTAACGCTTCAGCAACTATGTATATCATCTAGGCCTTAATCTATGGACTGATGTGCGGGTCATAGAATGACCTACGACCCATCCTGGTAACATGCGGTTTCAACTTCTAAAAAGTGGCCCTTTACTGGATCAATCGTACAAAACCCATCTATGCCTCGTGGAATGAACCACGACCCATATAAGATCCCATAAAAATCTAAAAAGCTTCAATCTGTCCAATGTAGCCCAAATACTTCCGACTCCTGTAACCTGCAAAATCAACATAAAAACACATTAAACCTACTAACATCAGTTTGAGAATACCTAAAATTCTAAGTTTAAAGCATCAAAAGTGTCGTATTTTGACGGTACATCAATACCCTATCCCCCGCCTACTCCTACCCCACCCTCATCCCACTCCACCCGCACCTCTATCACTCCCTCCCCCCCCCCCCCTTCCAATTTTTAAATTATAAAATATCAAGAAAAATTTGCCAACTCTACCCGCCCCTCACCTGTCCCCTCCCTCCACCTTATCACCATTTAAAATAAAAAAAACATTTCACCCTCAAACCCCACCAGACCCTCTGCCCCCAAATATTTTTTTAAAAAATTCAAAAAAGAAAGTTAAATTTTTCACCACCCTACCCTCACCCCCACTGACCCTCCCTATCCCCCCTACCCCTAAAAAGTTTAAGAAAGAGAAAAAAATTAAAATTTTTCACCACCCCACTTCCACTCTACACTCCCCATGCCCCACTGGACCCCCTAGCCCCACCCCCATTCCCAAATGTTTTTTAAAGAAAAAGAAATTCAAAAAAAATAATTTGTTTAAACCCCCAACCCCAACCCCTCCATGCCCACCCTAAATTTTTTATAAATGAAAAATAAAAAAATAAATTTTTTTTCTCCCCCTCCCTTCCAATCTACCCCCTCTCAGGACCCCAACAACCAACCACAATTTTTTAGCTAAAAAAA
>JBCEWC010014478.1:0-14352 GCA_038996855.1 Solanum aculeatissimum
ACATAATCAAGGAGAAGTATGATACCAATATGCCATGAAGTGTCATGATGCATGAATGCAAACCTACATAGTCATAGAGGGAATGTGCCCTTAATCACCAACAAGAAAGACCAAGAGAGCTACTACTTGGAATTGGACTACTTGCTAGGTAGATCCCAAGTCAACCCTAAAAGGGGATACATAACAAGTCAATCCCATCTTAGGAGATATCCCATGTTGACACATGGTTTGACAGAAAGGAGTAGGACCCTTGGAGATAGTCCACCCCGACTCCAATCCCTCAGTACTAAGTCTCATCCCACGAGAATACATATACATATACAAGCTTTCAAAATGGAGATTTCAATATTTCAAGTCAAAACACTGCAAAGTTGGCCACAAGCCCAAATCATAATTTAAGTCTTTCCATAATTAGGCTAAAAAGTCAAACAAGAGTTTCAAGAATCATATCCATAGACCAATGCATAGAAGTAGCTCATTCTAACATAACAATATGGTGTAAACACCCAAAATGCTCAAAGAGCCATATCAAGACAGGATGTGATCACATTCTAGTCAATTTTCATGTCTTACCAAAATCAAGTCATATCATATCAAGAGTTTCATCAAGTCAAACCTTTCATTCTCATGAATGCAATGCATGGATGATATTGAATAGCATGGATATTTGATAACAACATTAAAATTATCGAAAAAGTAGATTCATACTTAAAACATAATGAAATCATCAATTGGAAGTATAATTCATATTACCCATGCTTGAATTGAAGAACAACGAGAGCATGCATTTTTAAATCTTCACAAAATCAATGGAATTCATCAATTAGGAGCTTAATTCATCTTAAAATCAACATTAAAGTACAGCCCACAACTCAATTGAATTAAATCATTCATAATCTAGAAGACTCAATTTTAAAGTACGTAAAATTCATCAAAATTAAAGAAGAAAGTCTTGGATCTTCATGCTTGAAAGGAGAACCATGAATCAATCCCACATACCTTGATCAATCAAGAAGAACGAGAAGAATTAAGTTTTCCCTTGATCCCCAAGCTAGTCTTCAATGGAACTTTGAGAGTATTTGGGAGAGATTGAGAGAATTTTAATTGAATAGGAGTAAATAGGGTTAAATCAGGAGTTTAGGAGAGTTTAAAAATGCTAAAATGACCTTAAGATTAATTAAAAATTATAATTAAACCATTAATGAAACGAGAAAGAAAACAGGAAATTATCACGGTCGAAGTAGACTACACGGACCGTGCAGTGACTCACGGTCTGTGAGGCCTTAGTTGAAAATGATCTTCAACTTGGAAACGGATAGGAAAATTTGAAATTCCATCCATACGATCAACTACACTGACTGTGAGGGTCCACACGGTCCGTGAGCCCCTCTCGTGAAGCTACACTTGGAACCAACTTTTCCCATAAACATTTCATACTTAAAAAAATTCTCTTCTCGCAACCATACAACTAGGCATATGAATCGTGAGGCTTCACATGGACCGTGAGATGGTCCGTGGAGCCTCCCTTGGCTCAAAGCCTTGGCTGCTCACTGGAATCCACATGGACCCGTTCACGGGTCTTGAGCCTCCACACGGCCCGTGAACCCCACCTTCAAGATGACGCTAATTTCGGAACATTAACCTTATACATAGAATTGATCCATAGGCCAAGGCCATCCCGAAACACTTTACCACGCCACGTGGAAGGTCACACAGCCTGCCCAACGGACCGTGAGTCCACACACGGCATGTGAGCCTGCCGTGAGGTAGTGCCTTAGCCAATACTCCTCTCTCCTTTTCCAAAATGGTTTTTATGCGCAGGCAGTCCCACCGTAAAGGTTATAACTTTCACATCCAAATTGCAAATTGGGTGAAACAAAGTACAGTGGAAAGATAGCTCAAAGAGCGTCGATTTAATAGGTCATGGCTCACACAGTTCATCCCGTACCAAGAGATATGGCCATTAGAAGTCAGTACTCCCATAAGACATTAAGCAAAAACTTAACCAATATGATTCCTTTCAAGGCGGTCATGCAAGAGAGACTCGGAAAACTCATAAGATAACCAAGATAGGTTCAAATCAACCCTGAAACAACATCGCAAAGTTCAAAAAATTTTGGGTTATTACAACTAAGTCAAATCCCTACAAAAATAGGTACATAAATCATTAAGCATATCATGTGGAAAGAAAATCATTAACCACCACTTTGTTTCATAAAATCATAATCATAGAGTATCCCACTTCATAATAATTCTTATAATGTGAGAATTGTCATTTCATCACTACAAATTCATAGTAGGCGAGAAAGTGTTTCACCATCATTCATATGTGAGAAATTCTTTCACAATTATTCATTCTTTCTTGAGAAATATTATTAAAACATAATTCATAACTTTTATAAAGCATACAAGAAATTCTTGTAAATCATGATCATAATTCATAATGAAGAGTTAGGGTAATATATATGCTTGCATAGAAAATCAATTTTTAATCATGTATTTCAAAAAAAATCATGCATAATCAAGTAAAGTAATATTTATTGAATCATAATTGAAAGATCTCATGAATAATTTCATAAATCCTAGGTGAATTTGAGAAGAAATTGAATTAGAAAATTTGAAATTCTTTGGGGTCAATGGATGAAAAAAGTCCATGAATGACTACCCATATATCCTAAATGGATCCAAGCCTTAGAACTTAATTTTGTAGATGGTCTTGAAAGCACCCTTTCTTGAGGAATAAGATTGTATTGGGAGAGAAATCCTTAAGAGAAGATTTTATGGAATTGAGGAGTTACGAGTGAATGGGTTCTTGAGATGTTAGGAATTTAGTTATGCTCATTTAGAATAGGCCAAAACGATAAAATTAAAGGAGCAAAGGAAGACCAAAAGGTCCCTACAAAATAACTATCGAACAGCCTTTATGGACCTTATCAATGAATTGTATAAATGTCACGACCCGAACCTAGGATCTAGGAGTGGCATGGAGAATGGGACCCGAGGATCTCCAAACAAGCCTCATAGCATCCATACACATATTATATGTTCGAAAGCGCATAATAATAATCATAAAGTGATAGTAAGGGATAGGGACAGATGACTCAAGCTATGATATAAGGGATATGGGACTCATTGGTACATAATTTAGCACATAAGTCTAAGGGACAGAAATTCAGGACTAAGTTATAGGGACAGGAATATAGAACTTGCCATCACATGCTCAACAATCTTCAAGTAATTTTTAAAGGGTGGGTTCATATGACTCACGCAATAGGAGTAGGGGCTTAGGATCTTCATCATCATATTATCATATCAGTCATCATCATAACATAAGACATAAGAATAGCCTTCATAAGCATCAAACATAACAATCTCAGATATAGAGTTTACATGACGTCCAACAATGCCTCTAAGTCATACATAGGATGGGGGCCAAGACATGTGTCGGGCTCACCCTCAACATAAAATACATAATATAGATATAACATAAGGTAGGTAGATACAATGTGGTTCTTGTCCTTGGAATAAAGGACTCACCACAAGCACAATCTCATAAATCCAATCTAGTCGTGAAGAGGTGGATGAGGATAGTCTCTAGTCCCTACATGGTTAGATCATGTAGGCAAAAAGTATGTGTTAGTACGTTTGAATATACTAAGTATGCGGGAATTACAATGCATATGAACATGATAACCTGTATTTCAATGTTAGATGACAAGGGCACATATATAAAAAGAAATGTATATAAGAAAGAATATCATAATAATATGCCTTGAATACATGATGCATGAATTCCATAATAATTTAACATACGAGAATGTAACCTTAACTGACATCTAAGCCCATGCGAGTTATTACATGAACTCTCGATGTACGCCTCCAGACCGAGATGAGAGTAGACTACTTGTCAAAGGTAGCCTACACCACACCTTACGACTCACCTTTTCAATGTGGTTGCACTTGCATCATAATCATCCCTAAAAGAGGGATAAACATAAACCTACATTGGCATGTAGTTATGTGAAAAGAGACTTTATATAAGGACCCCTTAGGTCGAGCACCCACCTTCAATCATGTTCGGTGCTAAGTCATCATCCCACGAGAATAAATATATTTATACGTGCTTGAAATAGAGGCATAAGTTTTTCAAATCATCATCATGCATACTTAGGCTTAAAAGTCAAATCATATTTCACAATCATACATATATGCCCTAAAAAGTCAAATCATACTTTCATGAACACACACATAGGAGTAGCTCATTCATACTTGTACATAATGGTGAATACTCACCCATAGTTGTGTAAAGCCATATCATAGACATTATGTGATCACATGTCATGTCATAATCATACTTGCCTTAAAATTATAGTCATAATCATAATTGGGTCATAACTCACATCATAAATCTCATGAAAAATACTTGTTCATGCATGCATATGTCATGAAGAATGAAGGAATAATGTGGGCAATTAGAATTCATAAATAAAATAACATAATAGGAAGAAATCATATGAAATCCATGAAAAAATCAATAATTAAAATATATTGGGATTGAATTTACCCATGCATAAGTTCCTAAATTAAAGAGACATGCATTTTTAAATTCTCATAAAATTCATGAAAATCATCATAACAAGACTAATTTCATCATAAAATCAATAATTAAGTTCAGCCCATACCTCAATTTCAATAAATTAAAATTAATTTAAGAAACCCATTTGCAAACTATACTTAAAAATCATGAAATTGAAGAAATAAATTTTGGATCTTCATGGTTGGAAAGAAATCAACATAATAAGATTTAAATCATATTAAATTCATCAATTAAACTCAGCCCATAATCTTAATTTCATTAAATTTAAGTTAAATTGAAAGACCCATTTGCAAATCATGCTTAGAAATCATAAATTTGAAGAAATAGAATTTGGGGCTTCATGATTGAAAGGGAATCATGAATAAATCCACACATACCTTGAAGAATTTTGAAAGATTAAGATGTATTAAACTTGATCCTTGAAGCCCACACAAATCCCTATCTTGAACCCCTTGAAGGAGAGACTTAGAGAGAAATTCTTAGGAGTAACAAAGTAAACTAAGTGTAAGGCTTGAATGAGGTGTTAGAATTAGTATAGGAGATATTTAGGAGTGTAAAGGGGTGCATAAAGATCATAAAAAGCCTTGAGGATGGGAAAATTATCAAAAATACCTCAATAAAATAAGACTTAAAATTTTATTCAGAAAATACCACGGATGACTTCACTGGCCGTGAAGCTTTTCATGGTTTGTGAAAGCCCACTAACCCTGCAGTGATAGGTCTTATGAAAATGGGCATAACTTCTTGCTTTGAACTCAAAATTAGGTGAAACTGGATGCAATGAAAAACTAATTCAAAGGGATTTAATTTGATAGGTAATAGGTCACCCAGTTATTTTTGTTCAAGATAATATGACCATTTGAAGTTGACTCTTATACTGGTTCATGCAAAAAACTTAGCCAATGGAATTCCTTTGGACTTGGCTTGATGCAAGAGCTTCATAATAACCATAAACTACAAATATAATATTGAATTGAAGGCTTGAAAGTGAATTTAATTTATTTTGATCTTGAAGGTTCCCTGGAGATCCTTTAATTAGAGCTTGAAAGAAGGATTCAAAAAATATTTTGAGCGAGTGAATAAGAGACTAAGTATTATGGAGTGCATGGAGTGATATGAATAGATTAGGAACTGATTTGGGAGGTTAAAGGACTAGCCCCACTCAATTGACCTTGAAAAGTCACTTGGGCACCTTCACGAAGGCACTTCACGAGCCGTGAAGTCCATGCCTCGTGAAGGGCTCTTTGGAAGGTACCCTTGGCCAAAATCCTTGAAAAATCCATGTCCAACCTTATTTCATCATTACGAAGTCCAGATACTTGTGAAGTTTCTCCTGTAAATAAATTTTTTTGCCTTGATCCGATCTTACAACTTATGGGGTATTACAATAAACTTGCATAGTAGGTGAAACGGCTCATAAAAACTAGTTAAAAATTTCATGATCTCTGAAGTTTTTGTATAAAAGATGTTCACGACATGTAGGATTCAGTATTTTTGTATAACGTGTCATAAATCCTACTCATTGAAAGTCCTAAATCTCTAAAGGTTCAACTCTGCAAACTCCTTTATAGTTTTACCAAAGTTTTACGGCTCATGCATGGGTCCATGAAACTGAGTTAGCTAAATCCTAACTTCATTTCTATGAACCAAATCACAATCCATTTAACTTTCCATGATCCTAAAAAATCCCTTTCATCCTGTCTAAGTTCAAGTTCATAATTATTTGAATCTAATTCAGGAGCCCTTATTTATGGCCTGTGAAACCAATAATGAATCATAAAACCTTATGTGCTCCTTAACAAATTTTCAAAGGTGAAAAACAAGGTTCTTGAACCCTCTTCATAAAATACTCTATGGTCCGTGGACTAAGCTCGTGGAACACTGCACCAGATTCCTTTTCAGCACTTCCTTTCTTTCTTTCAGCTTTCCAACTTTTGAAATATTATTTGAATTTTTTATGAAGTTAATTTTGAGATTTTCACTGTAGATCTCATCATTTTATTTTTGAATTGATTTTGGGCTCAACTTTTGTAGTTGTATTTTTAATCTCTAAATTCCCATATTAACATCATGATAAGGTTTTTGACAGAGTGATAGTAATTAGAGGGCATTTGGAAGAGCAAGGTCCCAATATAGTGGTTTTGGAGCCCGCAATCTACTGTGAGGTAGGTTACAACTTTTCAGGCTTTAGATTGAGCTTGTAAATGTAGATTCATGTTGATTAGATAGAAAGGGGTGGGTTGATAGATTGTGTCATGTTTAGATATTAGAATTCGCGCCTTAGCCTTATTTAAAGCATGCCTTGTGAATTTGTATGTATTGTTGATACAATGATTTTATAGCATATTTTTGGTCTTACACTAGGTTAGGCTAGTGATTGCTTTGTACTTGCATTTTGGAGTCGATAAACCTTTTAGATTCTCCAACATGACTTTGGACTGCTTAGCTCCGTGTAGACTGATGTAGCAGACTTGAGGTCGATAGTATGAGCCTTAGTTAGGTGGTAACTTAACTTTTGTGATCTTTCATTCATAACTCCTTTTATGTTATTACTTTGATATATTTGGTTGGTAAATCAAACGGTATTCAATTACTTTAAGGAGAAGTTTGAAGCATAAACTTATTATCATCAATAAAGGTTGGAGACTCGAGCTTATATTCATCAATTGAAGTTTGAGGCCAAGATTATTATCATTAGTTTAGGTTTGAGACCAGGCTTATTATCATCAGCCAAGATTTGAGGCCCAATATTATTATCATCAATCAAGGTTCAAGGTTTGGGTTTATTATCATTAGTTGAGGTTTGAAGCCCAAGCTTATATTCATTAACCATGGTTAGAGGCTCGAGCTTATATTCATCAATTACTGCTCAATTTTCAATCAGGTTGTTCCTAGTTAGTGGTTTCTTTTAGGGTCTTTGTAGTTTCTTGTCCACGGACTTAAGTTACAAGTTATTCTCTAGTTTTTTGGCCACAGACTTAAGTTCCAAGTTATTCTCTCTCTTTGGTTTTGGACTACTTCAGCTCTTGTTCATCTTTCATTGTAGTTGTTTGGTGTACTCCATCGAGCTTATAAGGGTCCCTTGGGTTATTTTACTTTTAAATTACCCATGAGTGTACCTTCTAGGCTTATGGAGGTCCAATCAAGTTATACATAGCCGCTTTATTTTACGTGATTTTCCTTCTAGACGTGTGTGCTTATAGATAGGTTTTCCATTACCATTCAATTTATTTGACTTTTGTTGGTGTTATCCTCACTTTTTTACTTTTCAAGTTCAGCCAACCTTTGATGCCCATTAGGTATCTATTATTTTGGTATTCATACACCACTTTACATCTATTTTCATGATGCAAATCTGAGAACCAGTTATCAATATTGATTTCTTGACTATTGTAGGGTACCAAAGACCGAGGGTGAGCTCATGGCATTCTAAATCACTCTTCTTGCTTCTATTTATATTATATCTAGTCTTTTGTATTCAATACAAGTCTGTATATTTTGGTCCATTTTGAGAATTTGTACTTTTTAATTTGTAGTAATTTTGTACATGTGACTATCAGGTTTTAGAATTGGATCTTATAGTATTTGTTATATATTTATTACTATTTTTCCTTTCTTCTACTACCTTTTCCGTTATTATTTATTGTATCTTCTATAAATCTGTTGTTTCTACCCTATACGCTCATCACTTGTCATTTTGAGATATGAGCTGCTTATCTGCTGATGGGTTATGGTAAGTGTCATCGTGACTCGAGTTTTCAAATCGTGCTACAATAATCGTTAGTGAACAATTGGAAAACTCTAGAAGTAGACTCGTAAATCCTTGACATGCAATAATAGATAACCTCAAATGCATTAAGGGGTCATTTGGTGTGAGATATAAGTTATAATAATTTTGGGATAAAATATAGGATTATTCTATCCCATGTTTGGTTGGAGGTATAAAGTAATCTTTGAACTAGTTATCCCACCATTTTTGTCTTAGTGATGAGATAAGTTATCCCATATACACTAATTTATTCGGGGATTAATTAACATGGCATAACATGTTGTCAACCAAACGACCCTAGTGTTATAACAAACATCACTAGAACCCCCAAGAAGGTTTATATTAATTTCTTGTTCTTCTTTCTAAAGGATTCTTATGAAAGATGTTGAAACACCCCACCCCCCACCTCCTCCTCTTCTCTCTTTGTATTATTACTTTTTTTGGTACAAGATCATATTCTCGTTTTGACTTATGATCCTGACATTTTAATCCAACAACAAAAAAAAGTGATCGATCTTAGCCTGCTAAGCTTTAACTCCTTTAAACAAATTTTACTATTAATCCAAATGACAACTTTTGTATAAAATACAAAGCAAAACCTATATTTGACACATGCTATAAGCACGGGCTTTCAAAGCCATAAGATGCACTTAAGTGTGGCGTGATAAAAGGTACCTTCATTGTTTAAGTATTTTTAGTAATGTACTCTCTCCGTCTCAAATTAATTAAATTTTTTTAATGTTTAAAATAGTTGAATTGTTCAAAGTTCAAGATGAATATTTGAAACTTTTTCCATATTTGTCCTTTAATTTATTGAAGTTTTATATTTTCTAGGAGATAAATTACATTATATATTTATGATTTCACAAAGGGCAATAGTGGAAAATATGGTGTAAATTTTGTCTTTGAGTGTTTTTCTTAATATGTGTGTATTACCTCATAAATTCAATTAAAATGAGATAGAGGGAGTACTCTTCCATTTCAAAAATAATTATCTACTTTGACTTGATACGAAATTTAAGAAAAATAACAAAAGGCTTTTTGATTTTGTGGTTGTAAATTAAACGTATGTCAAATATACAAAAATGTTCTCTAATTTTTGAGCTTTAAACATGTCATGTGAAAAGTTAAAATTAAAATGTTGCTAAAAAAGAAAGAGATCTTTCTTTTTTTAAACAGAATAAAATAGAAATTATGTCATTATTTTTTAAACGAAGGCAGGATTAATTTTTATATGAATTAACTTATACTCCCTCTGTCCTATATTATATGAACATCTTTCTATAAACATTTCTCTCATATTATATGAGTATTTACTAAATTAGGATATAATTGATTATTTTTTTCCATTTTATCCCTACCATTAATATAATATTTAAAAATTTCAAGAGACTGGCTAATTACTTTCACATTCAAAGAGTAAATTATTCCTATATTTTATGTATATTTTTTCTAACTTAATTTAATATACATTGATATAAATAAAGGGTAAAATAATTAAGTTCCCTAGTGCATTAATAAGTTTTTAATCACTGTAAAAGAGAAAATATCCATATAATATAAAACGTAAATAGTAATTTATACAACTTAACAATTATATAAAATATAAAGTAATAATCAAATACAACATTTGACATGATGAGTTTCTTTGGACAGAGAATCGTCTTTGTTAGAATGTTTTATTTTCTAATATGAGATTTTACTTTGTGAATCTGAATTTAGTTAGCCATTCAGAAAAAAAAAAGTTTCATCTAAAATACTAACTAAAAAACTGCTTAATCAATATACTATTTTTTGCATTGTCTTTTATGTGGTACCATTTTTTTAAGTTTATTTAAAAAATAATGCTATTTTACTATAACAAAAAAATAATTTAATTTTAATTTTTTTTTCTTTAATGAAATGATATACATTTGCATAAATATTTAAGAATATTTTATACCATAAATTTTAAATATTTAATTTTTTTTTTAAATACTATACCAACTCAAATAATGTCAAATAAAATGAAATGGAAAGACGGTAATTCTAATCATTTTTTTCATCTCATTTATATGGTACAATTACTTTTTTAGTTCTAATCATTTTTTTCATCTCATTTATATGGTACAATTACCTTTTTAGTTTATCTCAAAAAAATGTTACCTTAATAAAATTAAAAATAATTTAACTTTAAAAAATTTTCTTTATCATTAATAAAATAATTTTCACACACAAATATCTATAAATAATTATAACTATAAATTTTAAAAAAAATTCTTTAATTCTTAAATATCATTCCAAGTCAAATGATTTAAAGAAGGGTGATTTGGAGTGGGCAAAACATGTAAAAAGTAAATAGAGTTTTTTTTTATTTTTCAGGGAAAGAGTAAATAGAAATGAGAAGGCACTATTTCTGTCTTATATTATATGGACACATTTTATTTTATATGATAATTAAAAAATTATTAATATACTAGTAAATTTTATTATTTTACATTTTATTTATATCAATGTATATTAAATTAAGTTAAAAAATATATATAAAATATAAAAATAATTTACTCTTTGAATATAAAAGTAATTAATCAACCTCTAGAAATTTTTAAATATTATATTATTGGTAAGAATAAAATAAAATAAATAATTAATTCTATCCTGATTTAATAAGTGCTAATATAATACTTCCTCCGTTCAATTTTACTTGGCCCCTATTGACTTAACATAGGGATTAAAAAGTAGTAAATGATAGGGATAATTTTACCAAATTACCTTTTGAATATAATTAATACAATGTATTGAAAAATGTAATGGGAAAATAACTATAATTAATGACAAGGATAAATTAGGAACTAAGTGTAAAATTATCTCTTAATTTTATAAACTGAACAAATATTGTTGGACATCCTAAAATAGTATAGGAGTTAAATAAATATAGAGAAAGAGTATTAGATAAATATTTATAGAAAAATATTTATATAATATGAGAAACGGAGAGCATAGAAAAATGAATAGAATTAGAAGAGCAGCAATAATAAATGTTGTGGATATGGGGAATTGTACCAAAGGAGAAAGAGGAAGTTGGTGCCGTCAAAGTAGGACAGAGTACACTGTGGCAAAAGGGCTCTGTCTAATTTCTGATGAATCTCTGAGTAATGACTAGACCACACCATACTATACTATCATCACACAGGAGTATCTACAAGGAAAATTTTCTCCTTTGGAAGACAAAAATTGATTTCCCAACCCTAATTTTATCTTTAACCTGGAGTATAAAATAATTTTTATACTGTAATATATATAAGCTTAATACCTAAATTGACTCTTAAATTTAATATTAACTCATTTTTATTTTAATTATTTTAAAAAAATATTTTTATTTTACTTGTTATCTTTAATATATCGAGAAATATAATGATTTTTTCTCATATTTTATCTTGAGCAATAATTACTAATTTTTTAAAATTTAATATTAAATATATCAATTAATGGGAATAGGGTCAACCTTTGTTTTTTTGTAAGTGAATATGATAAACAAAAGGGAACAAAGGAAGACTGGCATTCACACTGACTTAGTCAATGACCAGAGTAGATATTTGAATCTGGCAGAAGTACAAAGATTTATAACAGTAACTAATCATTCATAAAAAATGAGATCATTAAATTAGAAAATAAATTTAATTAATTGTTACAAGAAGTTAAAATTGACACAATTAATGTCAGCATATTCTATAATTTAAAACAGAAACATTTTTAATCAGATGCTTTTATTTTCTAATGATTTTTTATTGCATATTGAATGAGAGAGAGTGGATCTTTTTATTTAAATGGTAGTATTTTATTTTTTCAGTGATCACTTTTATACAAATCGTGAATTAAAATAAGTCATAAATATACTAAAGTGGCACAAATAGGTTATGAATCTAAAAGAGAAAAAAATAAGCTTAGTGTAAAGAAAAATTATACTTTACAAAAATTTTGTGACGGACTGTTAAAAAAGAGCCGTTAGCTCTAAAATATAATTTTTTTACACTTTACAAGTCTAAAAATTTTCTACACTTTATAAAGTGTAAATATTTTCTACACTTTACAGTTTTGCACTCAATATTGATTTGATGCATCATAAAGTGTAAGTTATTTTTACACTTTGTAAAATGTAAATTTTTTTTTACACTTTACAATTTTTGTGGTCTTTCTCATACAATTATATTGATTTGACGCATCATAAAAACGTGAAAAATTATTACGTTTTACACTTTTGTATTGTATTGTAATATATTATATCGTACTGTATTGTGTCAATGAATACAATGTTTAGATTGATTGTATTGTTATCCGTCATTATATAATATCATAAATTCATAAATAAATGATAAACCTTTAAGAAATTATAGGGTTATGGTAGAGCTATCATGAAAAGATAGGGTAAATGATAAAATAAAATATTAAATAATAAATAAAGTAAAAAATGAGAAGAAGATATTAAAGTAATGACACAACCACACTAAATCGACCGTTACACAAAATGTCTTTTCGTCGTTACTTAGTTATGAATTTAAACGATACAATACAATGAACTTTAAATAAAAATCAAAACAAACATTGTATTTCAATTAACAAGACAATACGATATAATAGGTAACAATCATTCAAACAAGGGGTTGTATTAATTCGTTCTGTTTCTTAGTGAAGCATTTTTTTCTCTCAGGATTTTCTTATCCCTATTTTATGAGGCTTGACCTTTTACTGCAATTTATAGTCATTTTTGTAACTATTGCATTGTTCTTTTTTACTTTTTGTGGTTAACCATTTTACACTCTTTATTAACATGTCAAATAAATATAATTGAAAAAATTTCTTTTTTAATTTTGTTTAACGATCGATTTGATGTGATTATGTCATTACTTTAATATCTTCTTCTCATTTTTGACTTTATTTATTATTTAATATTTTATTTTATTATTTATCCTATCTTTTCATGATAGCTTTATCATAACCCTACAATTTCTTGTAGGTTTATTATTCATTTATGAATTTATGACATTATGTAATGATGAATAACAATACAATCAATTCAAACATTGTATCCATTGAAACAATATAGTACAATATAATACATAACAATACAAGACAAAAATGTAAAACATAATATATAATTTTTTATATTTTTATGATGCGTCAAATCAATATAATTGTATGAGAAAGACGGTAAAAATTGTAAAGTGTAAAAAAAATTTACACTAAAATTTTTACACTTTTTGATGCATCAAATCAATATTGAGTGCAAAAATTGTAAAGTGTAAAAAAATTTACACTTTACAAAGTGTAGAAATTTTTTATACTTTGTGAAGTGTAAAATTTTTTTACACTTTAGAGTTGACAATTCTTTTTTTAACGGTCTACTATCAAATTTTTATAAATTATAATTTTTTACACTAAACTTATTTTTATTCTCTTTAAAATTCATGATCTATTTGTATCATTTTAGTGTATTTAAGTCTCATTTTGATTCACAGTTCCTTTTACACACGCTGAGTGATTTGCAGAGATGAATAAATGAGCAAGTGGTTAAAAGCTTTGTAGCAGTACTATTTTTGTATAGAAGAAGAAGATGGCACTCACACAGTGACTCTGCTAATTTTGCAGTCTGCAAATGACTGCTTTGTTTTGTCAGGGTACTTACCCAGAAACTGACTTCCAACTATGATTCACTCTCCCACTTTTGGATTTTGCTTTTCTTTTTTACCGCCCTCGCCCGTGCTTTCCTACTACTCCTTCCATTCTTAATTACTACTCCCTCTTTTTTTTTATTTTGATTTGATATAAATTTTTTAAAAATACATTTCTATATTTTTATGATATCAAATTAAAAATACGGAAAAGGGTTAAAATTGGCCCTGAACTATGCAAAATAGACCACTTATATCTTTCGTTAGATTTTTGGACCAAAAATACCCCTGCCGTTATCTTAAGAGACCATAAATACCCCTCAAGGGTTAACAACACA
>JBCEWC010014479.1:0-14349 GCA_038996855.1 Solanum aculeatissimum
AATTTTAGGATGACTGATCCTTTTAATCCAGTTCATATAATGTCTTTCTCGGGAGCTCGAGGAAATGCATCTCAGGTCAGGCCTTCAGAGATTCTACTTTTTTTATATGTTGTATTCCATTTGACGACTAGACATCTGAATTATGTATTTCATTTGAAAATTTAGTATTTAGAGGCTTGTACATGTGACACCAGTTCTTAGGTTGCTTGTATTGGTTTTCTTCCGCATTTATATATCTTGTTAGACTATTATCATCCATTTTTTCTATTTTGTTAAGTTGTTGGATTTTGGGCTGACTCGCGTTGGTGGGTTAGGTTAAAGCCATCACATTGGATTTTGAGTAATGACACAAAGTAATGTGAAAATTGAAAAACAATAATAACACAATTATAAAGGCACAACTAGCCATAAGACAAGACAACATTTTACCCTACTAGTCTTCTATCCTAATACATGATCTCTACTCCTTTTTATATAAAGTCATGTCCTTAGTAATATGAAGCTAACCTAGATCTCATCTAATCACCTCTCCTCGATACTTTTTTGGTCTACTCATATCCCTCCACTAAACCCTTAAATCCAACTTTTTGCACCTCCTAACTGGAGCGTCGACAAAACTCCTTTGCATATGCCTAAACTATCTCAGTCTCACTAATCTCATCTTGCCTGCCATGAGGTCACTCCCACCTTATCCCGAATATTCTCATTCCTAATTTTGTCACTCCTAGTATGTCCACACATCCATCTCATCATCTTCATTTGCATAACATGCATTTTCTGAACGTATGAATTCCTAACTGACCAACACTTCACCCTATATAATAAGAATAGTCTAACCATCACTATATAAAACTTACATTTAAGTTGGGTGGTACTTTCTTATCACGCAATATTCTAGAGGCAAGCGTCAATTTCATCCATGCCGCTTCAATGTGGTGCATGAAATCGTTATCGATGTCCCTACTACTCTAAATAACAAACTCAAAATATTAGAGCTTTCTCTCTTGATAATTGGTTGACTGTGCAAACAAATACCGATGGAAAGTGGATACAAAATAATAGAGTTAATTATCACATAAAAAGCTTACTTATAAAGATAGAATATGGTTAGAAGAAATTCTACAAAAAGAAATATAGAGAAGATAGGGGAATCTATGAGATGGATAATAAACATTAATGGAGTAAGTCGTATTTCAATTAATGCTTATTAAGCCTTTGTCAACAAACAATCGTTATTCACCTAAATATATTAAACCTTTACTTTCAATTAATGCTTATTCAGCTAAATAATATGAATACTGACAAAATAACACAAATTAATACCATAACAACATTTACTAACTAAATCTCAACATATAAATATCAAACATTAACAAACAAATACACTAATCAACCAACTATGAAATCAATATTTCACCAAACAGTCATTAACCATTTTGGTTTTTACAAATACCAAATACAATCAGCAAACTTACCATCATTTTTAATAATTATGAAAAATATTAAATAATAT
Organism: Solanum aculeatissimum; assembly: GCA_038996855.1. NCBI lineage: Eukaryota > Viridiplantae > Streptophyta > Magnoliopsida > Solanales > Solanaceae > Solanum > Solanum aculeatissimum. Next base: position 1,514 of record JBCEWC010014479.1, read on the forward strand.
TAACACTAACAAAAATAACTAAATGTTTTCATATAAATACGAACTAAGACCAAATTAACATTAATTAATATCCAAAATGACACCAACTAACTAAATCTCACCATAAAAATACCAAAAAATTACCAACTAAATAAATCAAACCAAACAAAATACTAAAAAAATAAACAAACCATACCATCGACAATTCACCAAATAAAAAACACTAACTATTTTCGTCCAATACAAATAAAACACAAAAAATAATAATTCCAAACAGAAACCAAGTAACTATTTTCTTCTAGTACAATGAAGAATCTTACCATCATTTATTCTCTTCTGTTTTTTCTTTGTTCCATTTTTCATCTTTTTTTTGGACTTTTCAAGACCATAAATAAATGCTTTTTCAGAATAGGATTAAATGCATATTAAATATGCTTATTCTTTTTTTAAAAATTTTAAAAAAAAGCTCTTAAGAGTTGATATGGATGTAAATAAAAAACTTAAATCTGTAAATATTTTTGAGAATTGACATGGTTGATAATATAAGCTCTTAAAGTGTATATTCTTGCAAAAAAATTTTATAAAGGAGAGAAGTTTGCAATGTCGATAAGTCAAGTGACAAGCTATTAAAAAGTCACCTGGTAATTTTAAAATAAAGTTAATAAATATGGCAATAAAATATTTGAACTAAAGGATACAATATATTTTAATTAAAAAATACATAAGATTTTTAAAATATATAGAAAATTTTTTTACAAAATATAGAAAAGATTTTTATTATCTTAAAAATAGAAACTCGTTGGTAGAAGAGTTCTAATAAATCCTTAATATTTTATGAACTTATCATATTTAATTCGGATATTTCAAAATAAATTTAAATATTAAATTAAAATAATAAAAATATAGAATTATTACTAATATATATATATATATATATATATATATATATATATAATAGAGGATAGTGGTTTACAATGTCGATAAGCCAAGAAACAAACTATTGAAAAGTCACTTGGTAATTTTAAGACAAAATTAATAAATATTGTTATAAAATATTTGAATTAAAGGACAAATGTATTTGAAGTAAAAAATACATAAGATTTTTAAAATAGGTAGAAAAGATTTTTATTAGCTTAAAAGTAGAAACTCATTGATAGAAGAGTTCTAAATAAATCTTTACTATTTCATAAACTTATCATATTGAGATATTTTAGAATAAATTTAAATATGTTTAATTTAAGTATTAAATTAAAAAATACAAATATAGAATTTTTAATTAATTAATTAATAATAATAATAATAATAATATGTAATGACCCTCCGGGTCATTTATATGGTTTTGCAGTTATTTTGTTGACTTGAACATGTGTATAGTGACCTTGGGTCATTGGTGATTTGTTGGGACTATTGTGATGGCTATTGGTTGGATTATGTAACAACCCATCTTAAGATAGAAAGTTCCACATCAGTAAAACACAGGAGAGATGTTAGGTATATAAGTAAACAGGTCTTGCCTACTAGTGACGCGTTTTAAAGTTGTGTGGGCCTAAGGTCAAAATCGGACAATATCACTAACGAGCTAGACCGTTACAATTGGTATCAGTCACTCTTGTGTCAGCCTTGTCGATGTGGGGCTAGAGTTCTAAATTTGGGCGAATCTCAGTGAGGAGGGGCAAACCTTAGTGTTGAGTCAAGACGAATCCCATATGGTGGGGCAAACCTCAGCGAGGACGTTGAGTCCATAGAAGGGTGTATGTAACAACCCATATTAAGATGAGAAGTCCCACTTCGACAAAACACAGGAGAGATGTTGGGTATATAAGTGAACATACCTTGCTTACTAGTGATGCATTTTAAATTTATGTGGGCCTAGGGACCAAAGTGGACAATATCACTAGCAGGCTGGATCGTTACAGGTTATTTGGGAGTTAATATAGATTTTTTTAGCTAACCGGAAAGTTAAACCTATAAAATGAGTTTTCAGGTAAACTCCTAGTAAACTACACCAAAGTGGAATTCTGAAAGTTCTATTAGCTTCGTAATGATTGAATTAGGCTAGGAGCATGTCCGGTGCAATTATATCATGGCTTACAAATTTAGTCGTCAGAACCGATTAATAGTTAATTTAGTCAGCACCCTCGATAACTGTTCCTCAGATGAGAATTTTGATAGCACAGTCAGCTCCGGAATATCAAATTTGATCTACGATGACCCCTTGTTTGATACCGAGGACTTTCAAATATGATTGGACCCCCGGGGGCTTTCTGTTAAATGTTGCATATAAAGAAGTGAGACCCCTACGTTATCATGGGAAGATCCATTGGGAATTCCGATTGCGCCATTGTATCTGGAATGTCGAAATCATTATGATTATAGAATTTGTTTTCAAAAATCAAAACTCAAATGAGCCCAAAACAACAAAAAAAGGAAATTGAAAGGTTAATGAAAGGGGGTAACGTGGCAGGACCTAGGGTCTGCCACATGGCACGACCTGAGGATGCCATGTGGCATGACTTGAGGATACCACATGGCATGACCTGAGGATGCCACGTGGCAGTAGCTGGCAACATGTAGAAATAGCCATTTTCAGGGAATTAAACATGTATTTCCTCTCAACTTCGCACCATGATTTTGAGTTTATTTTTCATCTCATTTGAGTGATTCCAAAGTGCTTCACAAACCTTTCAAATTCCTTAATTTCTGGTGTAAGCACAAGGAGTTTCTAAAAATTATGAAACAACATTGGAAGGTGGATTTCTCTGGATGTCCTTTCCTGGTTCTTCATGCAAAAATGAAGAAGGTTAAAAGAGCTCTGGTAGAATGGAGTAGAAAAGAATTTGGGGAAATTTTTGTTCAAATTGCAACTTTGGAAGACATCATAAAGGTTAAAGAAGCTCAATTGGAGATAGACCCATTGCCTGAAAATAGAGTGGAATTAAAAAAGGCAGAAGCTTATTTGAAGAGGTTCCTAAAACTGGAAGAAGAGTTTTGGAAATAGAAAGTTAGGATGACATGGTTCGCCTAGGGAGATAGAAACACCAAGTTCTTTCATGCGTATGTTCAGGTTAAAAGGAAGAAGCTTCAAATATCAGAAATTGGAAATGAGAGGGATGTATTATTACAGAATGATGAAGAGGTAGAAAGTTCAGTTGTTTCTTTCTTTAAGGACCAGTTCACAGAAAGTTGCACTAATCAGGATTTTACAATGCCGGAATGCATTCCTAATTACATCTCTCAGGAAGAAAATGAGGAAATGACTAAGCTACCAGGTTTGAAAAAAGCCAAGAATGTAGATTTTCAACTTAATGGCTCAGGTGTTGCTGGTACTGATAGTTTTTCAAGGCTTTTCTTTCAAAAAAGTTGGGAGGTGATAGCGAAGGATGTTACCAATGCAGTTAGAGCCTTTTACTATGGCCAACCTCTTCCAAGGTATATTACACATACACATTTTGTTTTAATCCCTAAGAAAGAGGTGATAAAGTCTTTCTCAGATTTGAGACCTATAAGTCTAAGTTATTTTATTAATAAGGTCGTTTCTAGGGTGTTACATGAAAGAATGGCACATGTGTTGTCTAAGGTCATCTCTCCTGATCAGTCTGGCTTTGTAAAAGGGAGAGCATAATAGAGAATGTTCTATTATCCCAGGAAATAATCAGGGATATCAATAGGAGGAAAAAATACACTAATGTGATGGTGAAGCTAGATATGACCAAAGCCTATTATAGAGTCTCCTAAATTAATCTGACTAAGGTTTTGTGAAAATTTGGCTTCTTTGAGGTGGTTATTGATATGGTGTGGAGATTGGTGTCTAGCAATTGGTAATATGTTATCATTAATGGGCAGACTTATGGGTTTTTTCAGTCCTCTAGAGGACTGAAATAGGGAGATCCTTTATCCCCTACTCTCTTCATTATAGCTGCTGAGGTGCTTTCAAAAAGTCTAAATAGACTCCACTTATATAGGGATTTCATTGGATATGGTCTTCCTAAATGGAGAAAACATATCAATCATTTGTCATATGCAGATGGCACAATTCTCTTTTGTTCTGGGGATAGAACTTCCATTGTCAAAATGATGAAAGTGTCGGGTAACTATGAGAAAGTGTCAGGACAACTAATCAATAAGGCTAAAAGTATCTTCTACCTTCATGAAAACACTCCACTCATCTTCTCTATTAGGTTGAGGAAACTAGCACAGACAAGGGGAGTTCCCACTGACATACCTTGGGTGTCCTATTTATTATGGTAAGCAATGTAGTGTATACTTTGAAGAGATAATAAGAAAAGTGTCAAGGAGAATATTTTCATGGTAGAATAGGTTTTTATCCTTTAGTGGAAAACACATCTTGATCAATCATGTTCTCTAATGTATGGCTATTTACTTACTTTCAGCTATGACACCCTCAAAAGGTGTGATTAGAAAGCTCCATCAGGTGTTTGCTAAGTTCTTTTGGGGTAAAACTGGTATGGAAAGAAGGAAACACTGGGTCTCATGGGAGGATATAGCTATCCCATTGATGAGAAAATGAAGGAAATTGGACTCCCACAACAAGAGAAAAAGGAATTGTGCAAAAGGCTCCCAAACAAACATTGCGGCAAGTGTTCTAAAGGAAAGGAAAGGTTTCCCCTTTTAGGAAATAAAGAAAACCCTGGTTTTTAGCTTCTTCTATATGCTTTGATTATAGCCTAAGTCAATGGTCATTTGGACCGTCGCTTGGACCACCAGTTGAATTATTTTGTAATGGCTCTTTTAGAGCCCATTGCTTTTGATGAATAAAATTGGGCCCCTGGCCCAAATTTAATTAAAAAATAAAAGAAAAGAAAAACATATCCACTCATATTAAATAATAGAGATTCTCCTTTTTATCGAAAATGAATATTTTTTAGACAAAATCCTATGACGTACCTTATGACTACTATGAAACTCTTTATTTTCTAGGAAAATTTCAGGAAAACATTTTCCATGAAAAATATTTTTCTCCATACCAAACACACCATAATCTGTCTCTTTTTTTTCAATTTATTTGCCTTGATAATGTGTAATAATATTGTCAAAATTGAGTTTTAAATTTGACTTTAGGATTGTTCCATATGGTCCCTTTATATTTATTGATTTTCTTGCTTTCCAAAATTTTGATGCCAAAACTTCCTACAAATCAATAAATATGTGGTCCTTTTCTTATTCTTAATTTTTTATAGTTTAATTTTTTTCATAATTTGTGATTGATTGACAAAAACACAAATATTTAAATAGGGATTATAATAATTTTATGTCACAATCCCAAATAGGTCATGAGTGGCGACCACACTATCCCTTTAGTGGGAGAATAAACACTATACCCCAACTAAATAAAATTAATACAAATAAAACATTTAAAGTTATGGAATCAAGTTTAAATATAAGGCAAGTTAAGTTTCTATACACTCAAACAGAAAATTACTTAATACAAAACTAGCTCCCCAGTAACAGAAAGTCATTGTACAAAAACTCGATCTAAGTGACTACAATAAGGGAATGCAACCCCAGAAAACATAAATAAACAAACTAAGTTTCTAAGTCTAGAAATAAGTGGACTAACAAAAGGGACGAATTCATGATAGCCTGAATAAGATGACTCACTGTTGAACTTGATTGATCATTGCTCTCCTAATTGATGTTTGTCAAGAGCCATTTGAAAATACCCTATACTCAAAAAAAAAAAAGCAAATGCAATGTCAGTATACATAATCATAGTGTACTATAAGATTACGTAGCTATTTCAATAAATGAAATATATAACAAGCAACTATGTATTGTAAATCATACATATACAGAAAGAGCAACAAGTTCACAACTAATGCTCAATATACCAAGTTTATGATTATCAATCTCAATGCAACAATCAACAATAGTCCTCTCATGAAACCCACACTCAAATAAATTGTGTGTCAAAATGTGACACTCGATACAATAATGTGTCGAAACGTGAGACTTGAATGAATAATATGGCAGAACGTGATATTCAATCTAATAATATATCAAAATGTGACATTTGATCCACTAACACAATCACATATACAAACACAACGAATGATCTATAACTTGTCAAGTTCAAGCAATAGATTCATTGCATGCAATTTGATCATGAGAAAATTATTTAGTAGGTTCATATTCCCTATACATATACATGCAGGAAGTAGTATGAAGTAGTTAACAAGCATTTATCACACAAATAGGAATATCAAATCATCACCTACCTCAAAACAATCTTAAAGCTCTATAGAATCATAACTTTCTCTTTTTCAAAATTCTAGCTCATTATTGATTTATAAACAATCAAGGAAATACAATAATCAACAAACAATAACCTAAATTATCAAAATCCTAACTCTTGATCACTTTTATGATCATACCCCCCCCCCCCCCAACTAGGGATTTTATCCACCATTAATTGCAGGTCAACATCTTCGTCTATATTAATTATCCTAAATTCTAAGGTCTAGGAATTGATTTACGAGTTAGAGAAACAATCAACTTACCTTTGTTGATGAAATAAATGAAAAACTAAAGAAAAATTTTCCTAGGTCGCTTCTGTCTCTCAAGGATGAAGTGAGAGAAATAAAAATAAATTTGGGACTTTTTAGACTTAAAATTTCTAATTGGCCCAATGCACCACCATAATGGGATCCATGTCACAACCCAAAATTCAGTTGTGATGGCACTCACCTAACCCATCAAGCCGAGTCAGCCCAAACCTGAACAACCCATGACAATAACAAAAGCGGAAGATAAAATGGTCTAATATGATAGATACGCATAAGGAAGAAAACTATAACTATTCCAGAACTGGTATCACATGTACAAGTCTCTAATAATAAAAATACTCAAATGATTATACAAGTCTCAACGTCTAGTCCTAACAAAAGGTTCAATCATACTTAACAAAAGGTTAGAAGTCCCTTTGCCTTTGTAGAAGTCTCAAATCAACTCAAATTAACAGTCTTTCCCCTTCTATGGTACTCCAAATTACCACAATTTAGTCAAATATAGAATCACAATCACATTATGAAACTAATGACACTAAAATCAACCAATTCGGGTGAAAAGGACAAAATGATCTAAAAATCTAATACCAAAAAGATTCCCAAAATCTGGAATTTTACATGAAAATGATCCTCAAGTAATAAAGAGTCTAACAGTGAAAACCATTTTGAAAAAAGAGTTAAAACGAGTTCACAATCAATAATTTTATATTAGTAATCAAAGTCTGAGAAATATCTAATTTTTTCAATTAAAAACCTCAATTTCTATGTTAAAATCACAATTTAATTAATGGAAATTGAAAACACAGGTTAGAAAAACGTTACTCAATGTTCTTGCCTTGAAAAACCTTGGATATTCTCTTAAAAACTGAACTTGGAGTGTTGCAAATGGTGGGAAAATGGAGGAACCCGCTATTTTAAAATATTTACTATTTCAGGTATATTAATGCTCTGTGAATGCGGAATCCATACCTAATTTAGCACTCAGCGAACGCGGAGTGTCCATCCATGAATGCGGAGAGATAATAACATACTCTCCGTGAATGCAGGTCTCACCTCTGTCAACGCAGAGGTCCAAAATTATAACACTCTACGAACGCGGAGGACAACCCTGCGAACGCAGATTACAAAAATAGTTGCATTAGATACCAGTCCAAACTAGCAATTTGACACATGGAATGGATCCTTGGGGTTCGTTCAGAACCTTATATATACAAATTGAACATGCAACCCTACTAGAAATGACGTTCTAAACTCAATGAAAACATCATATTTTGAGTTTGAAGCCTCCTTGGCTAGGAACTCGATAAAATTAAAAAAAACTAGTTGAAACTCGAAAGACCCAACCTGCCCTTGGAAACTCTAAAAATTATAACTAAACCATTTTTATCGTTAGCTTCACCACTCGGAACCACTAAAATTGTCAGAATTTTGAGTTGAGCTTCCGAACTTTGAATGTTGACCAAAGTCAAACTATGATCCAAAATCGACTAAAAATGCAACTTTGGATCTAAAATCTCAGTTTTAACTCTAACATCAGTTCCATAAGTACTCCTAGACCAGATTCTACATTCTGAAACTGACGAAATCAATAGAATTGCATTTTGACACTCGAAACTCAAAATGATCACAAAATTCAAGATTTCCAACTTTAAGTCTTTAAAAACCTTTTCTTTAACAAAACTCTAACTTTTTACAAGGTTTTCAGAATTTGACTTTTAGACTCAACCAAAAATAACTCGAGACAACTTTTAGGAAGGGCAAAATAATATTATCATCGAGAATGCCAAAAAGGACCTTCGAGGTCATTACATCATCCACTATTAAAAATAATGTTTGTTCTCGAACATGAGATAAGGGACATACCTGAAGGCTCCAAAGGTTGAGGGTATCGAGCGTGCATATCTACCTCTAACTCTCATGTAACCTCACTCTCGAGCTTGTGGCGCCACTGGACCTTCACTGAAGCTATCTTCTTAGTCCTCAACTTCCTCACCTACTAGTCCAAAATAGCTATTGGTTGCTCATCATATGTCAAATCTGGACTCAACTCAACTGAATCCATAGAAATCGCATGAGACTCATATGGAATGTAATGTCGCAACATAGAGACATGAAACACAGGATGAACTGAAAATAGGTTGGGTGGCAAGGAAGTTTGTAAGACACCTCTCCTACTCTATCTACAATCTCAAAAGGGCCAATAAATATCAGGCTGAGTTTGCCATTCTTTCCAAACCACATAGCACCCTTCAAGGGCGAGACCTTCAACTATACCCTGTCACCAACCATAAATGCCAAAGACCAAACTCATCTGTCAGCATAACTCTTTTGGCAGCTCTAAGTTATCACCAACCTACTATGAATCAACCATACCCTCTCTAGATCCTCTCTTAATATATTTGTACCCATGCTCTCCACTGTTACAGAGTCAAACCATCCAATAGGTGATCTGCACCTCCATCTATACAAGGCCTCAAAGAGAGTCATCTGAATGCTAGAGTGGTAACTGTTGTTGTAAGCAAACTTTGCCAAGGCTAAGTGTTGATCCCATCTGTACCAAAAGCAATGACATACACCTATAGCATATCCTTCAACACCTGAATGGTCCTCACAGACTGCCCATTAGTCTGAGGGTGAAAATTTGAACTCATATCCAAATGGGTACCCAAAATGTGTTGTAATACCACCTAAAAATGTGATGTCAATAATGATTAATGGTCCGACACTATAAAAATTGGAACTCCGTGAAGCCTCACAATTTAGATAATGTAGAGCTCCTCTCGGCTATGTATTTCACCTTAACCAGGATAAAATGGGCAAACTTAGATAATTGGTGTACTACCACCCATATGGACTCAAAGCCGCCAACTGTAAGAGGTAAACCTACCATGAAATCCATGGTAATGCATTCCCACTTCAACTCGAGAAAAGGCATCCTCTGTAACTCATAACCCAACCTCAAATGCTCACATTTGACTTATTGACATGTCAAAAACCTCACCACAAACTTTGATATATCCTTCTTCATGCACACCACCGGTAGTGTTGGCTCAAGTCATGATACATCTTCGCTGCCTCTGGATGAATGAAATACCTAGTGCAATGAGCCTTTTCAAGTATCAACCTGATCAAATCACCTATCTTGGGCACATAAATAGGACTCTAAATTCTCAAAACCTCATCCCAATCAAGTACCGCTTCCCTAGCTTCCCCTCTAACTACTTTGTCCGAAATGATACACAACCTCTTATCCTCAAACTGCCTCTCACGAATCTAATCCATCAAAGATGAGAAGGACTCTATGAAAGCAAACACTCTACCCTGATTCAAAAGTTGTAATCTCACCAACCCATTGGCCAATCTCTGAACATTTCTAACCAAAGTTCGCTTCTCAACCCGAATAGCAACTAGGATGCCCATGTTGGAAGCCTTCCTACTTAATGCATCAGCCACCATATTGTTTTTTTTAAGAAGATAGAAATTAGTCAAATTATAGTCCTTCAAGAGGTCAATCCATCTTCTTTGCCTCAAAATCAGATCCCACTAGCTGAATATATATTATAAGTTGTGATGGTCAGTAAAGATTTCAAAATGGACTACATATAGATAGTGACACTACAACTTCAACACAAATACTACCGTCACCAACTCCAAGTCCTAAGTGGGATAATTCTTCTCATGGGCCATCAACTACCTTGAAGCATAAGCAATCACCTTCCCTTTCTTCATTAACACACCTCCTAATCCCACTCCCCAAGCATCATAATAAATTATGAAATCAACACCCTTCTCTGACAAGGTCAAGATAGGAGTTGTAGTCAATAATAACTTGAGCTTTTGTAAGCTCTTCTCACACTTATCGAACCAATGAAATACAATATTATTCTAAGTGATTCTAGTTAGTGGAGCCGCAATAATGGAGAAACCCTACACAAAATGATGATAATAACCAGCCAAACCCACAAAATTACAAATCTCTATAGCTGAGGTAGGCCTAGTCCAACCTCTAAAAGCCACAATCTTCATTGGATCAACCCCGATGCCCTCGTTGGTCACCACATGCCCCAAGAATAACACTAAACTCAACCAAAACTCACATTTAGAGAACTTAGCATAAAGTTTCTCCTCCTAAGCCTCTGGATCACAATCTTCAAGTAATTCACATAATCTTCCTCAGTTTTAGAATAGACCAACATGTCATCAATGAATACTATCACAAATGAATCTAGATACGGCCAAAATGCCTCGTTCATCAACTCCATGAATGTTGCAGGAGCATTAGTCAAACTAAAGGACATAATAAGAAACTCATAATGGCCATACCTGGTTTGAAAGGTTTTCTTAGGAATATTTGAATGCTAAATATGTAGAAGATGGTACCTAAACCTCAAATCAATCTTAGAAAACAATGCAGCTCCCTGAAGCTGATAAAAAAATCATCAATGCAAGGAAGTGGTACTTGTTCTTGACAGTGACCTTGTTTAACTGCTGATAATTAATACACATTCTCATGGATCCATCCTTCTTCTTCACAAAAAATATTGGGGCACTCCAAGGTGAAACTCTAGGGAAAATAAACACCTAGCTCAACATATCTTAGAGCTGCTCTTTTAACTCCTTCAATTCAGTGGGAGCCATACGATAAGAAGAGTTAGAAATGGGTTTGGTGCCCGGCTCATGGTCTATAGAAAATTCATTGACCCTATTAGGAGAGACTCCTAGCAAATCAGAACAAAACATATCAAGAAACTCACAAACCACAAGAGTAAAATCCATGGAAGGTGGCTCAATAACAGTATCATGAATAAAAGCTAAATAAGCCAAAAACCCTCTATCAATAAGCATTTGGGCTCGAATATGTGATATAACCTTACTAGGATAAGAACCCTTCGAACCTATCCACTTTACTCTCGGTCTACCTAGCATAGCTAAGGTGACGATATTTGCATAACAATCTAGAATACCACAATACAAAGATAGCCAATTCATACTCAAAATAACATCAAAATCTACCATATATAAGATAATCATATCTACCTAAGTCTCATAGCCTGCCAAAGTCACAAGACAAGATCGATACACTCGATCCACTACTAAGGTCTTACCTACTAGGGCAAAACATGAATAGGAAAAGACATAATATCACATGGCATATCAAACCCCCAATGAGAAATATGCAGACATATATGAATAATTGGAGCCAGGATCAAATAACACAAAAGTAGGGAGATGGCAAACCGAAATAATACAATGACAACAACCTCAGAGGTCTCAGCCTCGGGTTTACTTGGGAAAGCATAAAACTAGCCATATCAACCTCCACTAGTCAAAATTTTACCCCTACCACTAGAATGTGTAAATGCATCACCCACTCCTCTACCTCCGAAGTGTCCACCTCTATCAGCATAACCCCTACCTCGACCCCTAGTTTTTGGGGTTATATGTAACAACCCGAAATGTTTTGAAATATCCTTATGGTTGGCCTTATATGATGTAATACTGGTCATGATTAAGTTTTGGTAGCCACGGATTGAGTTTAAGTGGCCGAACGCAAAATGGGTTAGTTAGTGGCCTAGAGGGACAATTTTGGCAGTGTACTTCAAATGGTCACGACTTTTGATGTGGGTTGAACCATGTGGGAAGATATATATATAATTTAAGATCTTTGGGTTAGCTTCGCAATGCAACTGGTTTCACTCGATTCATAGTTCGGATGAGAAAGTTATGGCCCAAACAGTGGGACTGTCTGAAATTGGGAAGACATTGGAGATAGGCTCAGAAAAGTGGCTTAGGGCAGGTCCACGGTCCGTTAAACTTGTCACGGTATGTTTGGGGTCTCTTGGGATGTTCCAGTGAGCTAGGGGTTCCCAGGAACCACCCCATGAGACAAGTGTTGAGCCACGGACCATTGAACGGTCCGTTTGAGCTTGGACGACCCGTGTACTGTCCCGTCAAGTTGGAAAGTGGATTGGCCAAGCCATGGCTGAGTCTAGGAGTCTAATTCAAGGGTCATGGGACCCTAACACGTCCATTCAACCTCCAAATGATCCGTCAAAATGCTCGTCAAGTGTTCTAGAAAGTCCTCCGAGAGTTTGCGCTGAATATTTTGCTAAGTGTGGTGAGATGGGAGGTTTAACGGCTTGTGAACCATGTGAAGGGAACTGTAGCAGTCGTTTGACTCTGCTTAGTCTCAAAAAGGTGCATTTTATTAAAGGTAATTTTGTGATTTAACATTTCCTTAAGCCCCTTTTTGGTACCTAAGGTCTCCTAAACCCCTAAAATATTCCCCAAACCCTCATTCATCCATTCAAACTCTCCTATACTCTCTTTAGA